>VZTH01014147.1:48066-114782 GCA_013397815.1 Aleadryas rufinucha | reverse complement strand
AAAAAAAAAAAAAACAACAAACCAAAAAAACCCCAAAAACCAGGTTGATTACTGCATTCCATCATGTAAATATGAACAAAAGAGAAACATCTGTCCTTGGTAGGGAGGTATCTGGCCTTCCATTGCTCAGCTTCCCAAGGCATTTGAATGTACTGAAGTAATCACATTTTAGTATTTTCTTGGCTCTTGGAAGACAGCATTTCATGACCCAATGATTTTTTAAAAGGAACTGAAAAAAGTAGGTCTGAATAGTTTGAGAATAAATTACTCCAACATGAAATAAGCTCTTATTCACCAACACTTACAAATAGCTTTAGCAAAGATAAAATAATGTGTATTGTAATTAATATTTTAATTTGCTAAGAAAAGCTAAATAGTGATTAAACCCCCTCCCCTTCCCTTTCCCCCTGACAATAATGAAGCTAGGCAGTTTCAAGAGAAGCAGAGCAGCCAGGAGTTTAATGTCGTTGATTAAGAACATGTTTCCATGGTGGCTATTATGTCCCTCTAAGAGACGAAAACAAAACCAAGCCTTATTTCCTTTTAGAACTACAGGGTTTCTTCTGCCTTTATAGGACAGAAAACAAGAAAATGTTTAGGGATAATTAAAGGCAATTAGGCTCATCAAGGCTCATTTCTGGTCTAGCTCCACTTCTTTTCTCTACAATGTGTACTAATTGCTGCTTCAACATATCAAGTAGCATGGATGACTTTTTTTTTTGTACTTCCACAAACAAGACTGCTTGGTCATTACCAGCTTTGACAGTGTGAATAAGAGACTCCTGATTAGCTTTTTGTTTGCTTTTTTAAAGATTTGTACTACATGTCCTATTGAATCTGATAATAGAGAATAATAAATTAACACTTAGCAATTGTGTAGTACCTTCTGTTAGAGGATCTCAAAGTTCTTTGCAAACATTAATGAATTAATTCTCTGTACTGTTTAGTTGTGTTTAATAGGTATCATCATCATAATTTTGTGGACTACTGAATACAGACAAAAAAGATGTTGGGTAGCACATTTAGTGTCACAGTCAACATTACAATGTTGGTCTCCTGTTCACATACAATTAGCTTGTTTGCCATAAACATGCCTCCTGCTTAACTTCTCTTACATCTGACTTTGATTCATTGATAGTCAGGTCATTTAAGTTATTCAAATGTCTAAACTTCAAAGAGAGGTTTCTAGAGGGAAATTAGCAAGAGCCAGAGGATATCCAGAACTACAGACAGAAATATTCAAGTGCTTCTATATTAAGCATTGCAGAAGAGGATATTGGGGAGTTCAGTTATTGGAAGCAGAAAAGGTTCATTAGCAGAACTCTACGATTATCAATTCCTGACAGCACAGTCGTGACAGCTCCAATCCCAGACCACTTCATGTAAAACTGCAGTCCACTTACACAACTCAATAGCTCTCCACTCTTGAAAGCAGTTGGCTGACACACACATTTAATTTTTCCACCAGAAAACGTCTTCCTTTACTGGTTCTGAGTCCAGAACAGCCAAACAAGAAGCTTTGTCTTAGAAGAATCACAGAATCACGGCATATTCTCAGTTGGAAGGGACCCATGAGGATCATCACATGCATGTGCTTTCACGGGTTTGAATATTTGTGAACATTAATCAACACGACCTCCTCCAGCACTGAGAGATGGCTAAGATTGCTTGCATGTACAGCACATAAGAGACTGCAGCTGATGCATTAATTTCATTTCTTTGTACAGAGCAGTTTGTTTATGAATCACATATCCCAATTACAATAAAAGAAATAGATTCCAAATTTTCACCAAAGTCCAGTCTGGATCCATAAATTAGACTATTGTTTGATCTTCTCATTCTCTAGACCTGTGTAGGAAATAAAATCACATAGATTAGGCTTCTCACAGACCAGGCATTCATCATGTTTAAACCTGGATACAATTCTCTGCCTTGGAGGCACTTAGGCTCACATGTCCAAATTCCCTATTTGCAAAGTCATGAGGTGGAGGAAAAGAGTTACTTAATTCTTGCTTAACGTGTTTTGTTTTGATAAATATTTAATAATTAAAAATAAAATTAGAGTACAGACACCTACATGAGCAATAGCTATATCACATCTGAGCTTTGCTATTTGAGAATCAACCGCAGTTCCATCTCTGCCGTTGGTGTCTGGAACACTGTTCTGAGAGGCAAGAGAGGAGCTCAGCTCCACAGACAAGGAGAAAACTTTTTCCTGTTTGCCAGATGCTGTCTGAGTGCCCTGGTGACGCAAAAACTGTGTAATGGGTACCATGGGGTCAGCCTCCACTGCACTGTCCTGAGAGGAGATTTAGGGTCCCAGCATTTCAGAGACATGACAATACAGGTCATTCAGGCAGCTCCAGTGACTGAATGGCACAGTGATTTCCTGTGTCATCTAACTGTGTGTCTTCCTTGAAAACCCAAATAGCAGGATTGTGCTGCTACTCTGTTGTCTTTCACATGTCCTACTCACAGCATTCTGCAGCTTTCAAATGTCCTGATTCCTCATCTGCTCCCAAGTAACTATAGATTTAGGATCATTACTGACATTAGTTGAGCTACACTTACTTAGAGTTTCTCCAGGTCTTGAACAATAACAAAGGAAGCAGAATGGACATCAGGTGTTCTGCCAAGTCTTTAGCTTGTACCTTAATGCTCATATGGAAATAGACTGCATGCAGTTTAAATAGACATGACATTACCACTTCCTGTGGTGAATTTTTCTAGTAAAAGGGTTTATTTGGTGCAGAAAAGCATGCATGATAACAGATACAGTGTAGAGAAACAGTTTGGCTGGAAATTTCAAGTGGTAAGCTGTACTTTTGTGCAGCTAAAAAGTGAGGCTGAGAGCTGCAATCTCTGGCTCTAAGCCCAGCTATCTCTGCCGCTATTCACCAGCCCTTGCTCAAGGTATGTAAGAAGGACCATGAAAAATTTCCGGCACAAACTTTACTGGCTCCACCAAATCCAAGTAATATTTAAGTTGCTTAAATCAGAATGAACTTTCTACCTACTTGCATCCTAGACCTCAGTGTACCTTCATTCTTCTGGACAATCATATCCTCCCCAAAACTAGTACAACTTCAAATTGCCTTTTTCTGAGAAGAGTGGCACAAATCTCGCTTTGCAGGTTTGCATATAAGAGGGTAGTCTCTTTACAACTCTCAATAAGGCATACTTTGGGATGAAAGCAGACTGATTTTCTTTTCCCTGACTGAAATTCAGTGTATTCCACAGGTATTGTGAAAGCAAGAAGGATCCACTTGGATTTTCTTAATAAAAGTAGTATGATTTAACAAAAGAATATAACACACTTTCAAATGGCCAGAGATGAATAACACTGCTTGCCTCATTTTAATAATGGAAATACTTCCTTCACTTCTCAAAAGCTGCTCCCATTCTCAGCCCATGCCCTTCCACACTAATAATATCTTAGGGCAGCTAAAACATTAGTTACATGGTGCACTATATTCTTTTGGTTCTATGTCATTTATAACCAGGAGACTCAGAATAATTTTTCCAATTCATAAATCAACTCAACTTTAAAAAAAAAAACTTTCAAAAAGTATTTCCACAGTCCTTTTTAGCAGACGTGCTGAGTACCAGTTATCAGATCTGATATACAAACACCGTGAACAGAGTCTGATATAAAACCCTACTCAATCAGATCCTGCATAACACCTTCTTCATTGAGGTTAACAAATTTACTTGCTTAAAGTTGTCTTTAACTGAATAGGAGTTTAACATCCTCCTTTCTGCCAGTCCTCACACCTGTTGAACAAAGCAAGCCTGGCTAGACCAGTCTTTCTAGCTTCCCTTTCCTCCTTTTCTCTACTACATTTGCAAATATTTCTTTTGTAAGGCTAGGGGGCATTATGAGACCCATAGGCTGCAGTCTCCTCCTCAGTCACTGTTTTAGACCTCAGCTGCTGAGTATAAGTACATTCCTCAAGGTTTGGCCGTTCTTCCAAGCAGGCAGCAGCCACTCTGGGCTCTCATACACACGGTGCTTTGAAGTAGGTTGGAATGAGACATCTTCAAGGAAGGTTTTAGACCAAAGGTTACAACAAAAATACACTTAATGCAGAAGGGCAGAGAATTAAACAACTTTTGTTATTTGCTAGTCATGGGGACCAGATCCAGTCCAACAGCACCTTAAACCAGTTACCATTGTCTTCCTACTGACTCCCAAAGCCAGAAATCACTTTGACATTTAGGATTTGAATTCATGCTGGTTTTAATCCAAGACTCCCTGAACACCACATGGTGAAAAGCGCTGTGGAATTTCCCCCATGCAAAACCTCATGTTTTCCCCCACAGGAGTGGTAGGATGCAGGCAGACTTGCACAGTGATCAGAGTCAGTCTGACAGTGGTGTTTACTGGATATGCTGCTGAGGCCTGGCCAGTTCACCCATTACTTTCCATCACTTTTGAGGCATTTTCTAGTATATAGTTTATGTTTTCTGATGATGACAGCTTAAGATCTCCTTTCACTGTTCTAACAGCTACATAAGTGTCATTCTTGTTTTCAGAAAAATATTCAAGGATCCCGTTAATATTCTTCTACCTAGAAATCTATTTAAGGCTCAGATATTTGTCTTATAATGTGAAATCTGCTACTGCACAAGGCAAGGACAGACAACCGTTGTGATAATACATTTAATTTTAGGGCAAGAGCTGCAACACGACTTCTTTTTTGTCCATTTCTTTGAAATACTGCATATGAAAAGGTTAGGCCTTTACTACTCCCTATGGCATCTTACTGAGATTTCAGGCATAAATATATCATGGTTGAATCATCAGTTCTGAACTGTAGTTGCAAGTGGTGAGGTACTGCGTAAGAGTCAGTCATTTCCAGGGATGTTGAAATGTCCTGTTACATTTTTCAGCCCTAACCAAAGAACTATTGATTTTAAACTACAGTGTCATGGATTATATTACGGAAAACAAGTTAGGTAGAAACCTCCTTTAATAATTAAACAGCTGAAAAAGGAGCTCACTTCTTTGATTACCTGTGACTTTGCATTCTGCTTCAGCTTTGATCTGGGCGAGCAGGTAGAGAAATGGTTTACATAGAAGGCCACACAATTTCAATCACATAACACTGGAAGTCTGTGCTGCAAATATCNGGAAAATGCAAAACAGTTTCATTTCTAATCCCCCAAAAGTGATTTGCCTGGATGCATAGAAGATGGAGACGACACGTTTACAGCTGGAGCTGTTTACATATTGCAAAAAAAAAAGAAAAAAGGTGGGACAATAGAGTGTTGAACATCTAGAAATCTAAATAAATGAAGCACTGCTATAATATTAATTTCAAATATTTTGCCCTGCCTCTCCTCCCCAGGCAAAGGGAAAAGTAATTTGAGCATCCCAAACATGTCTTTGTATCCCCATACCTTCAGCCTGTGATCACACCATCAGCAATGCTTTGAGCATTAACCCCATGTTGACGGTAAACATTTTACTCTATTACTTTGACATGGGCTGTCTATGGAAGTTTATGATGAGACATTTTCAAAACTTAACCTGTTGGAAAACATCACATGAATCTAGTATTCCAAACATTTATCCCTTCTTTGTCTTTCTTAAGTGGCCAAATCAGTTTTGCTTTCCATGATCTGTATGTTGGTCCTTCAGCAGGGAGGAGTCCCTGGCTGTCACACTCTCTCCAACACAGAGATCCAGCACAATTTGGACTGTCTACGTTTGATGTTATTCTTAAAAAAAATAAAACACTTTATGTCCAGATTCTCACAACCAAATCTTTACGTAAATATGACCTTAGTACGATGACCTTACAATGAAATGGCTTTTTTATGCCTTTTTAAAAACTTAGGAAATGGACAGGTAACACATTGCCATGCTGCAATTAACCGTAGAAATCCATATTTTATTTAAAAATAGGGATTTTAGAATAAAATCTGGTGTCTCTCACAGAAATCCCCCCACAGTGGGAAACTAAGTGCATACTTATCTATCACTAGATAGATAAGTATGCACTTATGGAGGCAGTACGAAAAAGGTGAAAAATTATAATACCTGGGAAAAAGGAATAGTCAGTACTTCAGATTTCTGCTTCTATCTCTCAGGTAAGGTATTTCCATTTTTTATAATATATGTTTTACCACACGTTTCTTACATTACAAATGAATGCACTCCAGGGTCGCAGAAGCTGGGAACAATATGAGCAGGTACATAGCAATACAGCAGGAGTGATTTACAGCATGTAATTTCAGAGAAACAAATTGGCACCTAACCTATAGTATCTATGTTTTTATCTGGCTGAAGGAGATAACATTGTTTGTGAAGTACATCACATTTGTTATCTTGCTGTAACACAGAGATCCCTTGAAATGACTGGCTCTTGTATCACTTGTGAATATGAGGAAGGAAGGGAAGAAACTTAGCATGGGTGCTTTATTCTTAACATACACACAATTTTAACTTGAGCTCGCCTACTGAAACAGTTCTGATTTATTTTTTACAAAAAAAGTTCTTGAAGAGATCCACAGCATTTCATTTTAAATTTGTCCTTATGATCCATGATCCAGATTATGATCCATGATCATAATGCTGACTGCTGAAGTCACTCACACGCTTTCAGCTGCAATTATTACTCAGCTGCATATAAGTAATTCTTCATTAGTGGGATAAATGGCTGCAATCATTTCCTTTAGTCCTAGAACCTTTTTCTTCAGAGGCCCTTTCAGACCTCAGCTTCTCAGTTTCATGCTGCACTTCTATTCTGCCTCTCCTGCTCTGTCTTGACATTTTTACTCTTCCTATTGTTCTTATTGAGTAGACTGGTTGCAGGATACATTTAAGAGCGCTAAAATTGCAACATGGAGAAGGTGGTAAAAGTTGTTAACTTGTAAATCTGTTATGTAATTTTTTTCCCCTGTTTTAATTTAATACCAGTAAAGAAAAGAAAAGCCTGGACATGCCAAATTTAATACCACTAAAATAAAGTTAACTGAAACAAGCTGACAAAGCTTATGAATTTAGATTTCCTTCCAGTCTGTTTTGTGATTTTAATTTTTTTTTAAAGATTGAGATATCAATCAAAATTTTGAAATTACTATCCCAGGAAAACAGGAATAGAAAAAGCAAAGGACACAAAAAAGTTGTATCTTACTCTTTCTATTTCCACACTTTTTCTTGGCAGCCTTCTAGACATCTATTCCCTCTTGCCTTGGCATATCTCCAACAGTTAGCAATAGTAACTTTTGTTAAAGACAGGTACTTCTGCATCTATATAGAAAATTTTACATAAATTAAACAGGACCTATCAGTTTATCTAGAAAAGTTAGTTCACAGATTACAGCTTCGCATTTCCAGCTTTTGGGAGTAGGAGTCCAATAAAGGTGTTTAAGCCACAAATTACAGATAAAATACTCACTCAAGTTACTCTGGGAGAATTCAGTTTTAGGGGATGGGTACAAACATATAAGCTGAGCATTTGCACATACCTCTGGTTAGTCAGGGATTTAATTTAAATTTTCTGCTATTAACAAAATATTTGCAACATAAACAGGTAGACAGAATTCTGAGCATATCACACACAATTAAAGAAAAAAAACATTGTCCAATCATTTCTTTCCTAATGAATTTTCCATAAAAACCAACAATCTTAGAAATGTCTGTAAACTTTCCCATTAGAAATCAGACCAAAACAATTCTTCTATAACTGTTTTTTTTCTTTCAAGATGGAAAAGGCATAGCTAGTGTACTACTTTTCTTGCTGCCTTTACTGTCAGGCTTTTGCAGGATCCTGTATCTAAAGAACCCATTAAAATTATCACCAAATAGAAATGTCTTTAACCTAGATTTAAACCCACAGCCTGATCTAGTGTTTAAGATCTTGGCCAAGAGATTGTTCTACAGTCACCATCCATAATGACTGAGAGGTCAGAGGCTACTTTGCTATTCACTATGCAAATGCAACAGCAAATGTACTGGAGTTCACTTGCTGCCAATTGTAAGGCCAAGGTTTGTTTTGCAACAGGGCATGGAAGATTAAAACAACACAGGAAACTTGGCTAGAGAACAGGTCCAAGTGGACCTCAAAGGAAGTAATTACTTTGTACTACTGTACTCCCTCTTCCTCCCTCCACTCTTTCACTTCTTTATGTGCTTAATTGTAAATTACCCTTTACTCCTTCTCTCACTTAGCTCTGCCTTGTACCAGTGAAGCAACACGAAAGTGCTGGTACTAAATTCCTGCTGTAAAACCAGTGCCAATACTTGATGTCTACGAGCTCCAGAGCACTCTGAGCACTGGAGCTAGTGACATTACAATGCTTGTTAACGTAAAATCTTCTTTGTGTTACACTTTTTGCAATACATTTTACAAAAATCTACCCCAGGGAGCCAAGGGGCAGTTGCTTCTTTATTACATTTTAGGAGAGACACATTATTAGCGTTCCAGTCTATATATTATGAAATTAAGTGGATACCCTTGGGGTTAATTCCTTGTTGTAATTGTAATGAAAAGAAACAATTTCTAACCCTCCATTTAGGATCTATAACTGTTAAAATCCACTAGTCTTAGTGACTCCTGGGGCCAGTGAAGTACTTCAGTGTATATGAAAAAGGGCACTCCCACAGTGTCCAATATAAGTAATTTATAAAAATAACAGCCTCCAAGTGGGAAAACTAACAAATGAGTTTCCATTGAGCCCCTCCCTGCTGTTTACTATTGCATGCTGGATTTATCAACTACGTAAAATTATATGCATATCAAAATCATGGAGCTGGGTTCCAAAATTATAGTTTGCCAAGAGTAAAAAAGGTAGAGCAGGAATCACAGAATACAATGATTAAATACAACGAAAAATCATGCAATAAAGCCATAAAGAATCCTCCCAGGAAAAAAAAAAGTTAAAAAGCAACATTTCTTTCAATGGCTTCTCTGCATTAAATAATATAATTTGCTTCAATGCATTTTAAATGATAATAAAACATATTTTAAATAATCAAAGGTTAATGATCTATTTCTGCTTAATTTCTTTAGTTTGGGAGATGCATAGTAGTAACAATGCTGTTGCCTGTTTTCAGTGTCTTTATTGTGTAACTCACTGTACTTTCTCTGAGAATGCCCACTCAGTAGTGTTTTCCTGCTGACTTTAATACTGTCAGCTTTCACGTCATCATATGTGTCAGGTTTCACCACCTCGCCTACACACTTCACTCCCGTTCACTTTTCATAGTGCCCAAAAGAGAGAGATATACTTTCTTAAATGAGATGAGAAAAAATGGATTTAAAACCACAGTAGCAAAAGGAATACTGTGCTCTGGGAACCTGCTATTAAATCATTTTTATGAACTGACTAGGTTTCAGTTTGAGAGCAAACCTCTAGCATGTAATTCAGTTTGTTAGTAACGAAATAAAATGTATATCATCAGATAGTGTCTTCCAATTTAATATGCTTATTAAGATTATTGTTTCTATTAAGCTGAAAACCATATAAGTACATTATTGCCCAATACAGCGTAAGTTCCCATTTGGAATGCATGCATGCTGAACAGACTTACTAATTTAATAGCAGGAGAGTTTTCTAGTGCTTTGTTAGAACTGCCTTGTGAAAGAGAATACCCCTTCAAGATTTCAGGAACTGTCTGTCTTTTTGATACTTGTTTAGCTGAAGTTGACACAGACTTAATACCATTTATCTCTCTGGTTTTATTCATCATAATATAAACTCCCTTAGAAGAAAGGAAAAGGGTCTTACCAGATGTGAAGGAAACAAGTAGTTGTTTTTTTTAAATCAATCATTCAACGGGCTATTAAAATATGATGTAAGTTGCTCTGTGCAGAGGAGTTAAGGCTCTCATGGTTATTTTTAAGGGAAAGAAGGAATGCAGAATCATTTAATATGTTTGTGACCACCAAAAAATGGGTTTACTATTTCGGGTATTTATTGCAAATACATGTTAATATGTCACTTGTTGCTACTGGCAAGCCATGCTCATGAATGTCCTTATTTCTCCAGTGTCTACAAATCATCTACCATTCGCAGCTTGTGCATTCTCTGGTCATCACATTAGCCAGCGAAACTGGCACCACCATCTCCGGCTGGTACCTTAGTGAGGCATGAAGTGCCAGCTTGAAAGGACAAGGACCTGCTACTCTTGTCTGCTTTCAAAGGATTATAGAACATTTAACACAACTATAGCAATAAAAGATGAAATTGGAAGGCTGATAAGGGACTACAAATACTTTCATTTTTACCATTGGCACTGTATACTATGCTGAATATATGGGTCTTTAGCCACTGATGATTTTTAGAAGTTACATAAAATGAACAGGTGGCCTCCATCTCACTGGACAGGTGTTGGTATCACATCTAATGAAGCTAAACAGAGCCACCATCAATAGAAGGCTATAACTGACATGACACTTTTCATGTCATTACATCCCTTTTAATAAATCAAGAGCTGTTCAGAAAATACATGACTATCCCTAGGAACTGCAACACTTTCTAATATTGATTGTGCAGATGGTAGAAAAGGCTGCACTTCTCAAGGCCAGTTGCTAATTATCCCATATCAAATATGGACAGGATGACTTCTGGGCAAATAACTGAGTAAAATGTTGATACTGGGAACCTCAGAAAGAATTGGAAATCATTAAAAATTAATCGGGGAGGTCTGACCTTTGAACTTCTGATTGTTTCTTCCTTATGCCTTCACAGGAATGGTTTATTCAAATTTATCTGCAAGTCCCCGCAATTTAACTGCTGATCATGTACTGAAGGGAGCTTTTCTGAACTGGGACAGAGCATCACATTGATAAGTCTAGGGTGCTTGGAAACCATTGTCCTAATTTGCAATAAGAAGCATATCCATTTTATTCTAGCATTAAAAGCAGTATACATTATTTTGAAATTAATGTGCTACCAATAAAGTCATATAAGTGCTGAGAATGGGTCCTTCTGTATGTGAGAGAGCATGGGCAGAGTGAAGAAGACAAAGATGATATAATACCCCTGAGATGCTGAGTTTGTGTATTATGCCTATTAACTATGATAGTTGAAGAGATTTTATTTGTACTGTGCATTTCATTTAGTGTTAGGAAGTTGAAAATAAACCTAAACCACAGCACAGATGCTAATATTACATTTCAACTTGAATAACTACACCATAACTGCCTAAAAAATTATTGTAATTTCAATTCCATAACGTACCCTTTACTTTTTTCTTACTCATATCCCTTACTTCTGCAAGTATAAACATCACTACATTTATGAAAGAATGCATATTTGCCAGCTCTGAATGGCAAATATATATAAAATTATCAATATTGGTTGTTGAGTACTGACCAGTTAACTGGCAAAAGGAGTCAAAGCAAGGAGCGATACTGGAACATTCAAATAATGTAGAAACATGTTTATGTTTAGTTATTATTTATTAAGTAATGACCAAAAGTAGAAATTTGCTTCTTACTGGGAACAAAAAAGGCAACAAACAAACCAGACAAAAATAAACATTCTATTTTGATGGCTTTTGTTCATTTTTAAAACTTGACATCTTAGCTACTGATGCAATTTCTTTTGAATATACTCCTAACATAAATAGCTTTATTTTTCAGACTGCATTTTGTGAAAGAGGAAAAAAATCACATGGTACATGTAATTTGCTGTTACATCCTAACTACAAAGTCATAGAATCCAGAACCTAAACTGATTCAGTATTCACCTGGGAGAATGGAATTCTGGCTTCCAGTTTCTGCATTCAATTAATATTTGGATTATCTCCATCCTAAATGCCTCCTAGCCATGTGGATTCAATAGAGAAGCACAGACAGCAACTGAAGGCAGGATTTCCACATTCCCGGTGGTCCCTCAGCACTGCTGAGTGATCAGGTAAAATCAGGCACTTGCTAAGTGGGTGCAACTGGGACTGCCAGTGTTTTTGACCCTTTTGGGAAAACAAGGGTAAAATAAAGGCCTATCATTATCGACCAAAGCATACAACAAAAGCTATTTAAAGTCATATCTGAACTACTGAATCCAGCCGCACATCACAAAGATAACTTATCCATGGGTCCCTCAGATTAGCACCATTGTGACTTGCCAGGGTTGAAGACAAGCTACCAAAAACTGCAGCTGAATGTGATGTTGAAGGAATATCTCCCCTACTTTCTGATGAGTATTTTTCAAAATGCGCCTGCCCCAACCAGGGGAACGCAAAACAGGAAGAATCGTACACCATCCGTGCTCACCCTGGCACACCACACCACTCAAATGTGTCTGCATGAGGATTTTAAATGAGCAAAAGGAATAACTATGCAGCTCGAGGAGCCTTTATGTCTTTTCTTTAAGCTCACAATTTCCCGTTGTGAACAACTTCATACTTGTTTAATCCATGAACGATTTGATATAAAATAAATAAATAAATAACCAAATGAAGTGAATAACCTGTCATCTCCTCACTGATAAGTTAATTGTTCTTCAGTATGGTAGACATTTGGAGCCATTTAGAATCAAGCTGAAGAGCTGGTGTGCTAGACAAGTATTTCCTACAAGAACCTCATTGAAGTAAGTGCACAAGGCACTGCCTCTCTTCAGACATTTTGTTTAGAAAGTTTAATTGTTTGAACTGCTTTGTTCTCCACATATATTAAAAGCAGATTCATCAGTGAGTTAAAGAAAATAACCAAAAACTGTCTCCATAGACTTTTAAATAACAGTTCCTCCCGTTTTACTCTTGGCATTGCTACAAATGAAAAACACAATATTGGAGGACTGCTACAGATCCTTGGGCAGTTCCATTTGCAAAGAAAATCTGAGCTTTTTTAAAGAAGCATGTCATAGTTTCAGGAGAAGATACTCCACTAGTGAAAGTTCATTTCAATAGCTGCACAAATCCATGGATGTGACCAGGTTTTGTTTTCATTTTTATACTGTAACTGTGAAAGTTTCTCATTTATACTCTGGAAGAAGCAAATGATCAAGTGTGCTCTTTTCAAATCTGAAACTTAAAACGATTAATTATGCTCTGAGGAACTTTCTGGGGGGAAAAAAAAACAACCAAAGCATAATTCAGAAATGTTTAGTCATATGTAAAAGTAGCATTCAATTGCAAATGATGAGGGGTCATGCAAGTGTTACCAGAAGGTTCACACTCCACATAGCCTTGTTTCAGTGACACTTAAAAGCAGAACATACATTAGATTTTCCTTCTGACCAAAGCCTCCTTCTAATATTTTCAACAAAAGTATTCAACACTCATCTTTCAGGCCAGTTATGGATTGAATTGTTCATTAACTCTGGAATCCTCCTTCAGGTTTGCTAAAAAATTTACTCTTTTAAGATTTCTAATGATTTTAAATTAGATTAGTAATGACTGCAATACTGAGTTATACCACTTTACTTACCAGAGTTATTTTTTTCCTAGCATATACAGTATTTTGAGCGCTCAGCCAGAAGTTTTCAATAGCAGCAAATGCCAAGTTTAGAACTCAGAGTTCTTTAAAAATTGAATAAGAAAAATACTCCCACTCAAAACCAGGAGAAAAATATTTTGCTAGGATCCCATGTTGGTCAGTACATTCCCACTTGCAACCAAACATTTTGGTACAAAAGAAAGTTTCAATAAATGGAATTAACATGGATTAATGCTGTGGAAACACAGCATTAATGTAGGAAAGCACAGCAGCAGAGTGTGAAACTATTTTAAAAGTACGTAAAATACACTCCTCAGCTGGGTCAAGAGCAATTGACTGTTGGTAGAGCCCCAAACACCTTTGGACACTCTTCTCCAGGCTGTGGGAGAAAACACTCCTGTTCTTCATGTTTACCTGCACTGCCTCCTCAGATATCTCCTGCTGAGTCATCTCTTCAGCTGAAATGTCACCCCTGCATGGGGTCAGCCTGGTCTCAGCACTTCTATAGGTACTGGGAGGGATAATTTTGGGGCTGGATAGATGCCTCTGGAATGTCCGCAAAGATGTAGCCCTTGCTGCAGCTGCAAAATAAGTCCAGGTGTTCATCTGATCCTTTGGTGATGGAGAAAAGGAGATCTCAGATACCTCATTTACAGCTTGAGGTCTTCTGCCAACTCCTTGCTATCTCCCACTATGCTGTCAAATTTTTTTCAGAATAGCAGAGTCCAGTCTAATGAAGATACATTTCAGTAATTAGTCAAAGGCTCTGCACTCTTGTTTATATCCTTAGTGCAACCTCTGGGTCATGCATGGCCAAGTGGAAGTACAGCATATGCTTCCACTCATTATCAGAAAAATTCAAATGGATGATCACCCTGTCTCAAGGCTTGTTAGTTGCTTGGTTTGCTCTGTCTCTTCTTACATCATGTTCATCAATATTAAAAAAAAAATCAATGTATGAACAGATTTTCAGCTGTCATGTATACTCAACAAACTACCTCAAATAACCATTGAAATTAAACTTAACCATGCTTTCCTTTAAAGTGGATTTAGATTGTCATAATTTTGGATGTACTTCTTACAATTTTACACTCATCTTTTATATATATTTATCACTTATTTTTGTGTGTGTAGATACCCAAGAGTTCCTCCCTGGAGATTTCTCATCTTGTGGCTATTTTCTTAAGAAAATGTAACTCCAGGAATATTTGTATTAAGATATACAAGAATAGAGTGATGAGCAAAAAAGTATAATGCAGTTGGAAGAACACAACATTTAATTATTTGGTAGAATATTAATTTGAAAACTGAGTTATTAAACCATAGAAAAACAAAATATATATTGCTCAGATCTCAATATTTATTTCCAAATTCTTGTTTTTGCCATGTGCCCATCCTCTAGCAAAGTTACTTACAGAAAATTTAAGATAATTTAAGATAATTTAAATATTTTAACAGAAGCTTGTAGATTTCAGGGTAAGATCATAGATATACATCATAAAATATACTGAATATTCTGATCATTTATTGCTGCCTCAGAAACCAACTGAGGGCAAATATTGCTGTGCAGTATCAAGACCAAGATTTTTGAGAGAGGTAGTACAGCATTTTTACCATTCTCCCCATGTGGGTGACAATGAAACGCCAGAAAGTTTGGCACAAAGCTGATTTTTTACTGTACGAAATAAAGTCAGCTTACATTTCCTACAGCAAGAGGGTGACAAGGACAAAAGAAGAGTGGAATATTTTAAAAGTTCCAAAGACTGTGAACCCTTTTTTGTTGTAAGTAGCTTGATTTTTGTTGTCCCATTCCTTTCCATAGATTTTTTGATAGCTCAGAAGAGAAAGAAGTCTCCAAATATAGACCAGGCACATCTGTAGCCCAGATAAGGAAAGTGATATAGAGTCCTATGATAAATAATATGTCAGGGAACCATAACAGATATTTTGATGAGTACTAAAAAATTTCCATGTGAAGAACAAACACTATCAGAAAAAAAGGGAAGATATGATAAAATCAAAACTATTTCAGGGACATGAGGAAAAAGGGGAATAGAAGGAAATGCAACAGGTTTTTTTGAAACTGTACTGAAAGTGATTCTTTCCATTTTAGTAATTTTTAGCCAGGGCATCCGTAGTTTTTATTGAAACCTTCACTATTTGCATTGGTCCCTAAAAATAGTTGAGTTAAAATGGATCACAAGTGTTTTCCTCCACTGGAATTTTGATATTCTGTGGATGAAATTGAATATTACCTTTCAAGAACAAATAGAAATGCTTTTCTTCTTCCAGAAAACCCCTCCTTCACTTCATTTTTTCTTCCCCAACATTGGCAATTGTCAGTAATGCCTTTTTTTTTTCAATTTTTAAAATGTAAGATTAAAAGGAAAATAGTTTCAGATGAACAAATTTTCTATCACATGAACAGCTAATTCAGGTTTTGATGGCAGTCACTTTACTGTCCTTACTACACATAATTCCCGTTTAGAAAAGCCTTAACCTTAGAGTTATAGTAGAAGAAGCAGTGCTCACTTTAGTATTTTTTTCCTAATCCAAGATAAATCTCTATAATTAGAATTGACTGCTTTTTAAAAGAACAGAAATGGCAAGTGGCTCTATCTTAAATTAAAAGATCTATTACCTTTGGTCTTCTAGTTCTTCTCAGCAATGTGTTTTCTCAGGAGGCATTTTCTCATCCTTATGAAAACGAACTTACTGTAGGCGTAGAGGGAAAAACACATCATTGGATTTATGTACTAAGTGACTGGATAGGCAAGATATATACAAGTTTAGAGAAATGGGAAATAATCGCTAAGTATGTCATATATGAACATTATTAAAAAATATCTGTAGCATAAGACATACATCAAATAAGACATTTTTATCGAAGGATAAATTTTCATTCCCTCATGCAAATGGGACACAGGAAAGTAAAAAGTAGAGACTCACAATTTCTGCATTCAGAAGTCGGATGCCTAAAAAGCTTAGAGGCATTTCTGGTAAACCACAGCTTTGTACAGCCATACCACAGAAACCCTCATGGCCAGCAGTAAAAAGTGGTATAGACTGCCAGGATATCATGGTATGTATATTCAGTTAACTTCATTCTTTTTGCTCCCAGGATTTTCTTTCTTTCCTGTTTCCTATAAGTTTATCTTTTTTAGTGTCACTCTGTTAATGCCCCTTTCTGTCCTCCTCTCTACATGGCTGTGGCTTCAAATCCGGACCTCAACAGTCCTGATTTTGTATGCTCCTTACTCTTCTGTTTCCTAGACAGATAAGCAGAAAATGTCTGCTAGATGATTTAAGATTTTCCAAGAGCAGTTGTACCCTGGAATTAGTGAACACTGGCAGTATGTACAATAGGAGCAATGCTGGAAGCTATACGTTGGCCGAAGCTTTGATTGCAAAGTCATTCATTTAACAGTAACCAATACCATTTGTCTAACCCCTCATGGCATTCAGTGGATGGTATGTACTGAATATTAAAAAGACTTGTATCCACACCAGTCCATCTTTCTTTTAACCAAAATAAATAAATAAATAAATAAACAAACAAATTAAAAAAACTCTCCAAGAAACAAAAACCCAACACCTTGTGAAACGAAACATTGCCCAAGTGCAGAAATAATTATTTCACTGGTCCCTCCTCCAAATGCTTAATTTTACTCATTCTGACAATTATTTCATCTAGGTATTGTAATAGTTTCTGTATTTCAATGACTTCTGCTTTTCAGACCTGTATGTATTGCCCTTTAAAATTACACCATACGGCCACACATTGGCATCTGCTGGAGGGATTTTAGAAGTCATCAACAGGCCAGACAGCTTATGGCTGCTGAACACAAGGTATTTTGACTCTCCTGGCTAATTCAATTTATTTCAGCAGAGCTGTGCCAACAGAGAATCTGAGCCCTCTATCTAAATTTAATCTGTTCATTACCTCCAAAGACTATTGCAAATAAATAGGCAATCAAGTAGCTAGAAGGACAGAACAGAGGGATATGGTGCATAATAGGTAACCTTACAGAAGAGAATCAAAGCACTGATTCCTTTCCTTCCAAACAGCAGACAATAACAGTTCAAACTAATCACATTTCAAATTTTCTTTTCTACATTTGATACTCTGGAGACTTTATTCCGCTCATTCTAAATCATCCCCTTGGTAATTGACTTCACCGATAACTGGATCAACCTGCAGGTAAGAGCTGGATTGGGATCTGTCGAGCATAAAGCTCTCTGCTTTGCACAGCAGTGAAAGCTGCTCCAACAGTGACACAGTGTAAGCAATTGCTAAGAAAGGCTTCAGATGCCCTGACAAGGTATTTTACCTTGAACTGGTAAAACAAGCTCAATTTTACCCAGTTCTTGGCTTCTTCACTCCTGTTACATTTAGAGTGACATTTATAAAATAGATATCTTTCCCTAGGGAATGAAGTTAAGAATAGTTTAGTTTACAAACTCCAGGCTAAAAAGATCCTCTCTGATAATGCTTCAGTAAGGACTGACTGGGATGTATCTTTACCTGAAGTACACAATTCACCTCTACATTCCTGTGGGCTCCTGCCATGTGTCTGATATTTTCTAGTCATTGCCAAGTAGAATTCTAACTATTTAGAAAATTTCAATAGACACCGTTATTTAAAAAACTTTCCAAAGACATAGTTGCATGTGTCTCTGGGTCAAAGGAGAATCTTATCTCACTATGGTTTCTAAATCTGTGAGACTTTCTGAGGAATGGAATGTTGAAATGTGATTGCTGAGGCTGTGCAACAAGAATGAAAGATAAAGAGAAAGGTTAAAGATGTTTAAAGTTCAAATATATCATTACTACCTTTCTCAGCACATTGACATAGGGATTAAATATAGTTTTTCAGAAAAGTGAAAAAAAAAATTTCAATTGACTATAGTCAAAATTAGGTAATGTAAGGATAGTTATTCTCACACATAAAATAAGAATATTATAAAATGAAACAGAATAGTCCTTGAAGTAGGATAAATAATAATAATAATAATAATAATAATAATAATAATATTCCTAAAAGTGCCTGGTTTTGACCAGACTTCAGAATTTTTAATCTATTTATTTATTTATTTTAACTCTTCAGGGCAGCATGTATTGAATTTTGGCATCCTGGTGCTGCTGTCTCTGTCTTCAAACTGTTCTTCAGAAGTTGTATTTGTTTTCCTCTGTCTTCACACTAAATATGCATAGTGCCATATGAAGCTCTTCCATCTTACAACAGTAATGGAATTCAATCTCTTGATGTGGGGGCACAAACTCCTGCTTTACTTGATCATCTTGGCCAAACCATTTAGTATTTGGGAGGTCACATACATAACTCTGACATATGGCTAATGACCAAAAAACGTATTTAAGTTTACTGGAAGAAAATCATAACTCTTGTCAGCTGCAGCCACTCTACAAACCTACAGCATAAACATCATGAACAACCCAGAGCGGAGGGGCAGCCAGAACAAACTCAAAGTGCCCCAGGTTTATACAGCATTTTTCTTGAGCGAGTATGCCTTTTATTCATAAGGCTATTAGATAACCTAATATGGGTATTTGATCCTTTGAATAGTTCTCATTTTTTGCCTAATTATTACTAATGGAGTTAATTCTCTGCCTTTCCAATGGCTGTTTTTAGCAGTTGAATACTCAATAAGAAAAGGTGTGGGGAACAATTGAGGAGGAAAGCAGTGAATTGTAAAAAGGGAAGGGTATTTTAGTCTAAAATACATTTGCATTTCAAAAGATTAGCGCAAATCATGTGTGCTTACCAGGCACTTGCTTTTTAAAATTTAATTAATGCTAGAAAGACACTTTAAGACATAGTACTCTAAAGGTGCTTGGAAGGAAAAAAAATTGTCCCGTAAGTGTCTGATGTGAAGAGCCCCTAGGTGGCACTCAGAGTAATGCACTTTTTGAGCACTTAAATTTACTAGTGTCTTTCAGTGCTTCATTAACATAATTCAACACAATTATAGGTATAAACACTTTATAAGCGCTTAGTACTAGGAGTATCAAAAAATTGTTGATCTCCATCAGTTTATACTGAAAACAAAAAGCTCCAGCACAGCACTCCAATAAATGCTTAGAACTCTTCCATACATATCAATAGCATTCAAAATGTGCCAAAAAGGAAAAAAAAATGAGTCTTTCCCACGTGTTCTCTGGATAAATTCTTTAAAGATTTTAAACATCCATGTAGCAGGCTACCTAAAACAATTAAAATTGTATGAAATGAACTTAACAGATTTACTTAATCCTGCTGCTCACTAACTAGCTGCAATGACTAGGTAAGTCGACAGTGTTTGGGGGAAAAGGAAAACCAAAAATGGTGCCATTCAGAATAACAATCATCACCTTATCTATCACTTTGACATGTTAAATCTTGTGGAAAAGGATTAAGAATACACAGGCTGGTCTGTAGTGCAGGCCCAAATTACAGGAATTAAGGTGAGACTGAGTCCAGGTATGGCATGTGGCACCACACCTATCGAGTTTTTTCTGTTTATGCTCCTGACTTACTCGAAAAAAATATTTTGGAAAAAAAAGCCCAGGTGCAATGTTCTGTTTATTTTCTTGCTGCAGTTAGTGAGTCCTCCACATGCCTTATGCACTTCAGAGTGCTTCTTTAGAAGAGCCATGCTGTTCTCCCAGAAGGCACTCGAGGACAGGCTCTGACAGGCAGAGTTTGGCCAGCAGTGAACCCACATCAGCTGCCTGCACACACTCCATTTCTCATCTGAGCCACACATCCAGGCTTGGTGCTGAAAGTTTCTTCTCTTCAATGGGGAAAAAAAGCAACGGCACAAAGATGAGCCCTGCTCACAAGACACTTCAATATCACCTCTCCCTCTCTTTTGATCCATGGATTTTCTTTTAATGGAAACCGTTTTCAATTACTAACTTTTTAATTAATAATTTCTGTGCAGTCCAAAATTTCAGATCAGAGTGAGGACTAAGTAAACACATAGTAAAAGGATCTATTTCTAAAGACTGATTTGAAATAAAACTAAAGAAAGAAAAAACACAAGGGGTTTTTTTTTCCTCTTTTCCCTTCTCTTCATATTTATAATTTAGTATGCATTTACTCAAGTCAGAGGCTGTTTTGCAAAGCAAGTGAAGCACATAAACCTTGAAACATATTATCTCTTTTTATGTGTGGTAGGTCAGCTAAATTTATGAATATTTCACCTGACAGTTACATTAATCATCTTAATACTTCATGATATTTTTGCCAGTAAAGTGGAATGACAATTGATCATATTAAAGACCAGATATCACGTTAAGAAGATACTATGCATGTAAACTAAAAAACCCAAAAGACTATGTAAAAGGTGACATTTTTCAGGTGACATTTTTCAAAGTCATCACTTACTTTCACTAGGGTTAGCACCTAACTGTTTTTGAAAATAACCCATTAGAAATTCTCTATTTACCTTATTAAGTGCTGGAAATGGGTTCTTGCAGGATCAATCCATTTTGGTTTAGGATATGCCTGATTTGCCTTGAAATTATGTCTGTCATGTGCAATTGCTGAAACATTGCTTGCTGAAATCAGACTAGAACATCTCTTCTTTTATGTCTGGAATGAGACTGGGAGTGGTGTATAACTGAGGAGTCTAAAAAAAAGAGTACAAAATAGCTCTGAAAAAAAGGCACCAAAAGAATAAAAGAAAATTGGTGACAGTAGGAATTTAGGATTATCTGAAAAATCAAACCAATTTTTAGGCATCTACCAGTAGAGACTGCAAAAACTGCCTTCCTTTCTCTGTCTAAAATTTTCCGTCTACCAATTTAAGACACTGTTGTAGCAAAGCACCTAAACATTGTTTAAATCCTCTTGAAGTCAGAGGGATTTAAGTACATGAATAAAATTATGTGCATATTGAAGTACTTGGCTGGGCTGGGTTGTATTGTTGAATTTGGCCATGGACAATTTTAAAAGATTACTCCAAGACTGAAACTGTTATCTGTAATTTCCTTGACAAAAGAAGATGTATTCTGCCTTTCTTTCTCTAATACATTTGAGATAAATAGGAGAACAGAAACAGCTAAAATTGGTTATTTTACAGGGGGAGACAGAGATAGTCTCCAAGACAAAAAATGCAAGCTGATTTTTACTTCTTTTGGATAAATATATATTTCAGATTCTCAAGCCATACTTTCCAACACCAATATCTTCACAGTTAAGAGTTCTGTCTTTGTCAAGTTGCACATTGTGTCTCTCAAAGTTTTGGGTGTTGCTGTGAAAAACACTCATTGTTAGAGACATTTATAAGAACCCAAACAACCCACCCTTTCTCTCCTGAATTCAACTGCAGTTGAGGAAAAGTCTAAAATTATGACTGAAAAAGCGTCAGCCTCACCACCATCTAACCACAGAGGCATTTCTTTGTTTGATTTAGTCTAATTCCTCTAGGATCTAGGAGTCTGCTTCAGAGCATGTTCAAAACTATTCCAGTTTTAGCAGTTCATTTAGTTTGTCTTAAGCTTGATAGGAATCCAAAAATTATGCAGAGAATATCTTAAATCCTGAAGGGTGTGATCCAGGGGGTGGAGGAAAAATACACATAATGTATACACATAATTTAGTCTTAATGAAAATAGAGCTAAATATTCTATCATAATGAATGCAAGAAAGAGATGGTGTAATAGCCTAGAAGGGAGAGAGGTCACTACAAACAGGAAATGTATTAAATTCCTTTTTCATCCTGAGAGGGTTTACAGCAAAAAAACCCCACAATCAACCTTGAGGTTTCTTCTCCACATGTGCATTTGAAAAACCAACTACCTTCTGGTCTTCAACGAGCAGTTCTAGGTGTATAACACGGGGAGCTTTGGGACTTCAGATCCCAAGTAGGCAGAATTCAATCTTAAAACCCTACTCCAGGCAACTTAGCTTCAGACAGAGAAGTAATTTAAAGCAGATTTCTGGAAACATATCTGGCCACATAGCCTCACATGCCTCTACTTACCACACAAATAACTCAGGTTGTAGTTCTGCCATGTTTTCTAGTCAGGTAATGTTGAAGAGACTAGATGCCCAGAGATTATACACCTAAAACTGTTCCTGAGCAAAATCCCTTTTGAATGGTCATTGTTTATATTTAACTTATTAGACCCTAGATTTAGCCCTCCTCATGAAACAATTAGTTTCAGCTTAACAGTTGTTGTGACTGTAATTTTATTATTAGAAAGCAATGAAAGAAGCAGGTTGGTTCTTTTCTTGTCTAAACAAAAATAATGTAAAGTTTAATTGTTACACTATACTGGATTATCCACCTAATTTCACTAGCAAAAAAATTGATTTAGATGACAACTATCTGTTACTCCTGTCACTCCTGGACTCCCACTATTTGCAAAACACTCTGGCGCTGTGGGACTATGACAGTCATGAGACATATAGGAGCCAGTTAAATGTGGACCTTTGCATAGAATGGCCTGGGTTGGAAGAGACTTTAAATATCACCTAGTTCCAACTCTCCTGTCATGGACAAGGACAACTTTCACTAGACCAGGTTGCTCAGAGCTCCATCCAACCCGGCTTTGAAAGCTTCCAGGGGTGGGGCATCCACAGCTTCTCTGGGAAACCTGTGCCAGTGCCTCACCACCCTCACAATAAAGAATGTTTTCCTGACATCTGATCTAAATCTGCACTCAGTGTGAATCCATTCCCCCTGGTCCTGTCACTACATATGTTTATGTATAGCACAATGGCAGATTTCTTAACAAAAGTAGTCCAGGAACAACCAACCTCACCCCTTTGCTCGTTTTCAAACCCTGAATACATTCAGCATACATTATAAATCACTTTCCTCCCCAGACAATAAACATTTGGGATCCTCTGGCATTCCGTGGCCCTTTACTCACAAAAAGTCTCATTTTGTTCCACCCATAGGTTGTTTGGGTTTTTTTCTTATCAGAGACTTAGTCACAAAATTACTTTTTACTTAGAAAAAATGCATTAATTGATTACAGAAATACTATTACATGAGTACGGGTATATGTAAATAACAATACACTAAGACAATCATCACAGTTAAAACTGCAGATGCGTAAAGACACTGATGGAATGATTATTCCAGTGCTGAGCTATGTACATATACACACCCTTATGATGGAAATGATATAAATATTACTCACTGGGTTGGACTGCATCCGATGATTGCGCTTGTCTCAATCAATGAAAGGGCTATAGTTCAACATGGATATGACAACAGAACACAGGGCTCCAGCGGAAAATGTAAAACAACCTTAATAGCAACACAATCAGACCCACTTAAAGCATCATACAGTCATTACATTTTGGGAGGCAAACACATTTGTTCAGCATCTATCTTAATATTTTGCATTTGATTAGGTTAGGTCTATCACACTGTGTAAGCATGCCAATAACATACTGATGAAGTGATATCAACATAAATGAAGCTTTGAGGGTGTTTGTTGTTTGTTTGTTTGTTTTTTTATATTGTCAAGGGCAATGACAAGCATCCAGTAAATTGTGCTAAACTGAGGTCTGCAGCATCAGCTACAGTCCTGGATGCTTATGAAAATCAGACACAGCTGGAGTGGAGTCTCATTTACCTTCTCAGTGCAACTATATTTAATACACAATTACCTCTCTACCTCTGTCCAAAAAGAATATATCGTATGTCTGTTGATTTTTTTTCCTAAGACATCACTGTATGAAGCTTTTTCTTGTCATTAAAATGTTCTGAAGACAGTCTTGACAAGTATCATTTATTTTTAAAGGTTGAATTATGTTCAAATCTTCAGTTAATTCCAGTCTGCTTAATTATCTATCAAAGTATGCTGTTCCACTTCCAAACCATCTTTTCCTTGGGTACTGACTGGTCATTACTGGCTGCTTATACTTGCTAAGGAGAAGACAAGACAATCCTGTCTGCCTTTTCCTTAAGCCTGTCATGTTATTAAAGTTTGATGCTTCCCTCTTGACGAAGAGGGAACACAAATTTTCAATAAAATAAGCTTAAAAATGCTCTGCTGTGCAGATTTTTTTCTCCCTTCTCAAAATCACTCACATCAATCTACTTCTTTATTCTTCATACTCTTCCTCCCCACAACCCTACTGTTCATAATGAATAGAGTCTGCAGGCACTCTGAGCAGAGCAGCTAAAGCCGATCTGAGGGAAGCAGATTTGTTGGAAGCACCCCAGAGCTCAGCTACAGAAGCGTGGAGATGTGTGTCACATAGAGCTGCTGCAGATCTCATAGAAACACAAGGGTTGGCTTGTTCTCTGGAGCAGATTTCTGACTGAAATGGATGGAAAAAGACCCAGCTATGCAGGGAAGTGCCATCAGTTCATACTGTGGGGGAGTGTGCCATGCTCTTTTCGCTGGTAGGTGAGAGGTGGAGACCTTCTTGGAGAACTTACAGAAAAATCATGGCTTTATAAAAAAAAGGAGGTAATTTTTTGCTGTCTTAAAATGCTTCAAAATGTATCAAATTATCAAATTAATTCATGTTGAATTTTAAACTTGCAATAGTTTTCTTCAGTTAAAAAAATTCTCCCGTAGCTACTGTATGAGGAGGAGTATGCAGTTAGTGTCATTGGGTAATTAGAATGTCGCAGTAAGGGGAAGAACAGAACTAAAAATTAAGCAGCCTTAATAGCATGAAAATCTACTGGCCTGTGTTAGCAAGGGCTCTCTAGATAGGTGAGACATTGTTTTAAGAAATGATATCAAGATCTGAACATTATCTAAAGTAATTTTGAATATTAATGAAACACCGCTGTGTAGCATTGTATATCCAAACACGAATTTTAGTTTAGGTTTTTGTAGCTGAATAACTCATCTTTATTATATTACAAACAAGGTCCTGAGGTTTTTAACATTTATATGATTGATTCATGCATACAAACAATTTATAGGTCATTGCTTTCTTTGTTTTTAACAGTTTGTTCCTCCATTATGAAAAATTGCTGATCCAACCATTGCTCATTGCACTGGAATTTAGCTTTTGTGACTTGTATTAGATCATATTTTCAATATTGAAAAATTACCTTGTGACTGCATTTCTGGTGACAAGCCTTCTGCTGCTCTTTCACATCTTTTTTCAAATAAGAATAACAATTGTCAGCTGTCTAGATGATTACTCACTTTCTCAATACTCCCAGGGTCACATTTGTTTGCAAAGCAAGTGATACAAAACATCATTAATAGAAAAAGAAAAGGCAATTATATTTCTAATAAAGACTTTGCATCCTTATCTCCTCTGTAGCTGAGATGAAGGTTTTAGCAATGGACCACTACCTCTGTAGAACCATATTTCCAGTTACTGCCACCCAGAAAGGTTTTCCATTGAGCTTTCCTTTCCCTTTTAGAGATAATTTTCAGATGTGTACACTGTCCCTGTCATTCATTTCAGGTTCACTAGCAGCTGGTAGGAAGGAATTCAGTCTAGCCTAGGCAAGCAGGAACAAAACCACCAAAACCAAGACTACCAGAAGATTCAAATTAAAATTGCATTCAGTGAATGAAGTTTCTTTGTAGGAAAGAGGTTTCAGATGCAGATTTATTTATAGAAGAATATGGTCATTTTTTCAAATGACCATATTAATTTACAAGCTCCAGTGAATCCTGCTGAAATGAACTAGGCAAGTTCATTGTTAATAATCATATACAGTAAAAAGTAGGGGTCACTCCTTTCTCCCTTTTAAAAGTGTTTCCTTCTCTAAGCCTTGACTTTAGTCCCATTATATTAAATGTAGCCACTAAAAAGGAAATCAATTCACATATTCAAATTACTGACATTTATCTTAGAAGGAAAATAATCAGAATTATAAACTTGGGTCATGAGCATATTTTTAATGTATGTTACAAAGCTCTGGGTATATTGTGATCACAGTTACACAATAACTCTGGTACACAAGAAAAAAAGCCTTGTTATATGAAAACATCAACACACCTTAAAAAATGAATTAGACTTCATAGGTATAATAATTAATATGTGCAAAAAAGAAGAACAAAAGATCAAAACAACTTAATTAAATGCCAAACTTTACAAGTATATCCTCACCTCTGATACACTGACTTAAAAGCATGTAGGCAAGACTCACAGTAGGAACCATTCTTTGGTTTAATTAATTACTGGAATAGTTAAATAGCATTTACTGAAGAAAATATAGGATCACTTAATGGAAATGCAGAAGTTCATAACAACCTCCAAGGTGCAAAATAAGAAATTATTTGATCTTGAACTAATAGCTGTTTAAAACATTTTTTTTAACTTCCAAGATTAATTCAAAAATATTACATTTTTAAAGAAAAAAAATACACTTTGAGTAATTTAAGAAAAAATTTACTACACTACTCTCAAAATGACTACAAAATTCTCAAAAAGTTTGAAACATAATGACAGATTAATTTTAAAACTGGGAAATTATCTCAGATGTGAACTTTACAAATTAGAGCACTGTGGCAAGTTCTAATTCACCCAGTCAGCTCCTTACACATTAGAAAATGCAAGGTTGCTTTGTCTTGGCACACTTCTGGGATAATATTTTCTAAATGTTTTCATTTGGAACTCTTTTTAAAAATATCAGGCACAAATATACATTTCTCTGAAATATTAATAGGGTTTTGCAGAGCTGTGAATTAATTGCTTACATGTGTGAAAGACTAATGAAATGATTTTAGGCCAGCCAGGTACAGAAGAACATAGCCAAGACTCCTGCTGAATTCCTGTCAATGGACCTCTACAAGCCAAACCTTGGCTTCTTCAGAGAGGACGCATGCAGACAGAGATATCTACCACATCTATTGTACTAAACCCAAGATCAGCTGGAATTCCAAGTCACAAAAAAATGGCACCTTTCCAATCTCTTAATTAGTTGTTATATACCCTTATCACTTAGAAGATTTTTCATGTGAAGACAAAAAAATTACAATCCTACACTATATATTAATAATATATAATTTAAAAAAAAACCCAACAAAACCAAACAGAACAAAAACAAACAATCAAACAAAATCAAACCTACTTTAAATCCAGGTAAAGTTCAGAAATATAACTGTAAAGGATCTAGCCCCAAATTTAAAGATAATAGAAATGTCTTTTCATTGTATTAGATTATATGAAGGGAATCTGAGCTAACTAACCTCAGGACATGCAGTTAATTAAGAAATGAAGTGGAACAAAGCTCATGGCTTTCAAATCGGAAGCTAATGTGTTGGAAGCCAGCTGGAATGTATGGAACCCCCATGGTAAGGCTGAAAATACATGTTTATAAACTGTGTTCCTCCATGTTTTCTGTGCTCTGGAGAAACCCAGAACTGTAAAAGATACAGAGTAATAAATCACAATTAGCACACAGCTAAAGAGAAGGCTTTTTTATTTTTATTTTTTTCCTCCTAAAAAAAGAAAAAAGAACTCCTTCCCATGAAGGGAAAATGGAAAATTGAGGATGGAATAGCACTTATTTGGACAAGATTAGTCAGTAATGCTTTTTGCCCCCCACAAATTCTCTTATGCAAATAAACTTTCTGTCTGCTTCTGCAGTCCACCAATTTTTTTTTTCCCCATTTGTTAACTAAATTTGACAGGAGGACTTAGGTTTTTTTCCACTTTCCTTTAAAAACTCAGTCAGAAAGTTAACAATCAACTTTAGAAAAATTTAAGAGAATTTGGTGATTGCTGTTCATTATCATATAGAGATTTAAGCAAAGATATTAGGTGTGGTTTAGATCAATTTCAAAGACGTATAACTGATTGAAGAAAAGCTTTACCTCATAAACGTACTATAATGATAATATTCAGAGAAATCTGTCAATAAAGCCCATTCTGTGTCTGAAGAACTGCAGCACCACTGCACATGTGCTAGCAGAGTGCAAACTCATAAGGTGGGATGTAACCAATATACCATGTTACATTCATGAAGGAATGCCTTCCTTAATCCCCGAAAAAGGTCCTTTGCTGTGCCAGGAAAGCAAAAGAGATCAAGGAAACCTAGAAGTGCTACATGTACTGCTCTCTGAAATGAGATACTAATTCCACATTTTCACACTTTCACTTTAGTCTACCTAAACTAGGAATCTGCTAATGATAAAAAGGAAGCTGCATAATGGAGCCATGAAAAAGAACCAAAGCAACCATTGTTTCTGCAATTCAATTTCAGCACCATTGGTGAGATTCTACTGGCAGTAGATCTCCTAAGAGATTAGATAAAATAATATTTTATTATCAACAAATAGGATTTTGAGACTGATACTAGAACTCGTAGCAGTAATTAATAACTCCAAATGTATATTATACTTTCTATTGTGCAGTCTAGAAAGAATATAAATTTTAATGAACAAAATTCAATTTATTTCTAATTTGACACCTACAATCTTCATTAATATGTCTGTTTGAAATACTCTTTCTAAAAAGAGGTCTAACAAGTAAAATCCACTGATATTCATCCCATTATTTAAATTAAACACCTTCAATTCCATTAGGTCAAGTCACTCACATTTCTGCATTTACTAACTCTCAGCTAATCCAAAATGCCAGTAAGGATTTACCAATCCTAAAACTAAATTCCTCCGTCTATCTCTAAACCATTGCAGTTATCTGTTACAGAATAAATTAGGAATAATAGGATTCTTGTTTCTCTAGACTATAACTATTTTAGCAATTTAGAGATAAAAGCAATTAGTATTAGATCCTTTTTGCATCTCATTTTAATTGGTATTATGTTGAATATTCTTATTCTTCACTGGATAGCTCCTGTGCAGGATTCTAATATTAGCATGTCTTTTGTACCTTTTAACTATGTGAAATGTTTCCAGTAAGGGTAATAATAAGACCTCTTAGACGTCTTTTCCATTTACTAGTCAGCTAACATGGTAAGACTAATATTTAATGTTATTAATAATTCTCAAGTCAGGAGTTCAGAATTAAATAAAGAATACAAAAGATTGCTAAATTTAAAACTGTTTAATTTTGGTAGAGGTATGCAAATCAAGAACTGGTACAATGCCTGGGAGAAAGCTGTTTAAACGTGCTTGAATTTCTCTTTAGTTCTGTTTAACCCTCAGGTTTTTCTTTCCTGATAAGCATTTGCCCTAATGCCTGCTGTGCAAAGAACAACAAGAAAATCACCAAAGCTCCCCACACCACATCAGTGACTTTTCCTCAGTCATTATCTTACAGCTATCTACAGCATAAGTAGCATGAAAGGTAGGATTTCTACCACTCCCAACAGGGATCCAGGGCAAAGCATTCAGCATGGTGTCTCACAGGGAGAAAACACCATCTAGGAGCTACATCAGTACCTATCTAAATTCAGTCTACAGCCTCCAATGCTAGAAGAAAAACATTCCCAGTGCAGTTAATGTGTGTAATTCCTTTTCCTGTTCTCGTGTAAAACTGGAGCAATATAGTTTGTTTTGTTAGCTTGTTGATGAGCCCATTGACTTCTCTACTAATGACAGCTGTCGAGGGGAAAACAAATCCTAATTTAAGCTGATAAGAGGTTGTCTAAGGAGAAATACAGTGTAAAGTATATGCTAAAACATTATAACTTTATGTAGCACAATAAGATATGTTACACTTTTTAATACATTAAAAGTGTTCCTTTCTTAACACAACTTTAATCTTAGGTACGTCAGGATAGCTTTTATTGGCTTTTACAGCCATAAAAACAATACTTGTCAGCCAGGAGACTGCCTCAGGAACACTTGGTGATTAAGTCTATTTTTTTAAAACATATTATTGGTATTTTTAGCCTGAAAGAATTTTTTGGTCTAACATTAGCTAAAATATAACTATATTTAAATAGAAACCAGACTTTTTTGGTTGGTTGTTTGTTTTGGTTTTTTTGTTTATACATATATATATATAAAGACAACATGGCTTAAAGAATGATTCATTAATCTCAGCATTACCCTCAGTACTTGCAAATCCCAATTTTCAGGGAAAAATACTGTCATGTTCTACAGTTACATAAACAAATATACAACACACTTAGAGAATACAGGATAGAAGGTGATTGTAAATACTAGTTTATAGCAATACATATGCACCAATGGTTGTTGCAGGCATTTGCTTTCAGCTCAGAATATAAAGCTTCTATCAGTTTTCAGATGGCAAAACCTGCAACAACATTTCCAATTAGTAAATGTGACATAGATCTATCTAATATTTGCTGAAGGTAAAGGAAGAGGTGTAAAAAGTCATATATACTTGAAAACTAAAGACTAAGTAAACATAAATCAGCGTTCTGTGGGACTAGATTATATCCATGACATTTTATCCAATTGTTTCTGTCTCCCCTGTTATTCTTTGTTTGAGACCTGGAAGTATAAAACTTCAAAAGTCTTATGGGGACAAAGCTCATGGGGTGAGAGAGAGAAAAATAGCCTAGATAAAAGGTCAGATGTTGTGGAAGAGGACATAAAGTAGAATCCAAACATAAGTGCCATGTGTGATAGATTCCTAGGAATATTTCCATTGAAATTATCACTGACACAAATTTTTGAAAACAAGTGCAGATTTGTGCACATGTGCAGAGAAACAGGAAAGCCAATAAATCAGTGTGAGAGGAAACACCAACACCATAAGACAATGAACAAAATACTGAACACATACACACACTGCACATGCCAAAGACTTTGCAGTTCTATTTATTTTAATTTTTTGAAGTTCAAATTAATTTCAATTTTTTTTGTAGTAGAAATCCAAGGCTTATTTTAGCTTCTTTTTAAAAACTTTTCTTTATGTAATACTAGCCAATATAGAGTTCTGTGGTACATTTTATAACATCAATATTTTAAATAAAATAACACAACATATATGCATGTGAAAAAATATAAATATATTTATTGAATTCTATAATTGTCTCTTCATTTGAGTATATCTGCTACAAATAAATTTGTTTGGAAAAGGCATATAGTGTTTACATCCATTTTTTCCTCAAAATGAAATCTAGGAATTGCATATGGTTTTCTTTTCAGAAAGAATAGTTTCCAAAATGACCTATATACCTACTTAAAGAATACCTTTTTTTTTGTGTACAATGATTGTTCTTATATTTTTGCATTAAAAACTCAGTCTATATACCCACCATTGTGAATTCACATTAGAACTATTGAACTATTAAACTTGTAACGTATTAAACTTGAACTAAAAGTTGTCAAATGCCAGGAAAGCCATTCCACAAATATAAGCACTCCTATACCATCATTAAGAAAATATACCTGAAAGGAGTTACAGAGCACAGTTCCATAGCCACATGAAATAATATTTTTCTAAGTCTAAAACATAATCAGAAACTAGCCCATAAAAATCACACATACTTGTTAAGAGAAACAAATATCTATGACCCTAAAAGAGGACAAATAAATTCATTTCATTAGTTACACTGTGTAAGACCTTAATCAAACAATGATTTACGCATGTGTTTATGCACACAAACTACCTCATGGATAAATCTCACACATGTAGTTCAAGATAAATTAGCTGTTGTAGGATCAGGTCCTCAATAAGTGCATGCTCAGATGATTGGGAAGCTGTTCCTGAGATTGTTACTCAGCCAACCTCAGTGTTGGCTATTTAATTGAATAATCCAACCGAATGCATTTGAATTGGATTATTTGTGGAGTTAATGCTACACAACATGAGAAAAATGGCAGGATTGCACCATTAGAGATGACAATTGTTGGTTGATCAACCTGAAGTTATCATGCTGCAACGTTAATGAGAAGCCTGAAAAAAACCTCAGGGGAAAGAGGCAAAGAAATGCTTCCTTAATTAAATAATATGTTAAAATCTTTAGTCATTATTACCATCAATCTATTTTCATGGATTGTTCAGGAAAATTAACCAAGCCAATATTGGAGGTATCATAATGTCTTAAAAACCTATAAACATGTAAGAGAAAATTACTTAAGTGTGTAAAGTTGGCATGCAGAACAAAATTAATCCCATTTACTGAACTTTGTTCCTGCTTAGTTTCAGTCACGTAGGGGCCAAGGTGATTACCTAGCTCATTTCACAAACTAATTCTATGAAATGCTAACAACAATCCCTAAGTCACCATTTGCTTCTACAAACACATCTATCCTGCCGTGCCATTGCCAGCTGATGAGTGATGAGAAGCATCAAATCAAAGTAATTAAGAGAAATATAAGAAAGATGGTGCATCTTAATGACAGGCAATATTAATTATGCCCCATGGATGCCCACTACAGCTTGATGGTCACTGCAGGAAAGTATTATTAGTGGCAACTTATTATGATTTTGTGAGCCAAATTGTACGTGGCCTCTTAGAGTCTATCAAAACATTCATATGAACTGTGAGAGGAATTTTATAGTTGAAAATGTGCTTAAGGCCCCCTGCCACAAAGCGGTGGCTGGAATAGAATGGCTGCCCACATACATGTAGTGTGGAGGCACTTACGGGTCCCTATTACCTGTCAGCCAAAAAGGAGGGACTTCTGGGCCAGGCAGCCCACATGAGGCAGTTTGAATACCAGGATCCTTATACTGCTCCTATTTATTATTTGTTTCATCATATTAATTTTGTGTTTTTCTGCTAAAACAGGTGCAATCAAGGAGAAAGTGCCTCACACGACACACCAGTGATCAGCAACACGCCACATGCAGTGCAGTGCACACATAACCCACAGGCTGTTTCCAAAATACTGACTGAAAACAAACACACAGAAAGAAATCAAATCCCATTTGCAGGAAGTCCTCACGGAAAACATGAACACTGTCTTCCAGCATACATGGGGTGACAGGGAAGGATGTTTGATTAGCTCTTCAGTGTACTGCTGATGACTCACAGGGAATTATATGATACTCCTCTGTTGGACAGAGTGATAAGATACAGGCCATGCAGGGATGAATCAATCTGGCTCACATCCTTTTAACAGAAAGTGTGTTTAATTTAATAAATTATATTCTCTTAGGGTTCACTGTGAATGGATAAAAAGGTGATGGCCAACACTGGCAATACGTCTTCAGTTTAATCCAATATTTCCCTATTTCTGATGTTTGGAAATGGTGTTCTCAAACATGAATTAATCTAGTTTCAATTCATGAAATGTTTCATACAAAATTCATGACTGTTTCTATGCAGCAGTAAGAAGATCAAGGCTCCAGTCAATTCAGGAGCCCAGTTTCCATTTACACCATCTGAGACTAATAAGCCTTCACGAAGTGAAAGAATGATGGAAGGCAATCTAGAACTTCAGTATGGAAGTCCTGAGATAAGGAACCAATACAAAAATCTATTTTGTGACTAAGAATTAAAAAAAAAAAAAAGGAACAAAAAGAAAAGGAACCTAAAAACTTAAGTTGTTCCCAAAAGAAAAAGAATTTTAAGTTAATAGCCACAGTGAAAAAGAAAATCCCATATGGAATGAATAATTTTCCTAACACGTCTTTTTTAATTTGGAATAAGATTTGTGATAAAAATGTTAATGCTGGGGATTTTAAGTGACAGGATATTATTCTAACTGATTCCTTTAAAGTCTCAAAAAAAAAAAACCTCACAAAAGCTCCTTTGTTAGGCCTAGTTTAGGCCACCTTAAAGCTCCTTTCAATCAAAGTACAGTTTCTCATTAAGGGAAAAATGATTATTAACATCCTCATTTTGCTTCCTCGTGTGAATTATTTGCATTCAAAAATGTGCACGGCATTAGTTTCAGGGTAAATGCAAATATGACAGCGGGATTTCTCACCAAGCTCCTTTTTATTATTAGCTCTTTTTATGCCCTCCATTTATTATTCCCTCATCATTTTTCACAATGTATTAAAATGTTACATTTCCTAAAATAATAATATTTTCCTTCATTTGGTAATTGTCTCAGTCCAGTCTACAAAAGTCTCCATCACAGTGCCTACAGTCTATAATTTGGAATAGTTTATAATAATTGTTCATCACTGCTTAGGGGAGCCTTGGGCATTAGCTATCACAGTTACAGAATCCCTACTCTCCCACTGAGTACCTGATTATTTTAGGTGAAGTTCATGTAGCAGAGGGATAGGGCAGGGGCATGGCAAAGCTTATATTGTGACTGTCCCTGATAGACTCTCAGCTGGTGGTCTGAAGATACATTGAGATGTTTTTCAGTTTTTTTAAGCTTCATCCGTCCCATGTCTGCCAGAAACGAGGCCAGCTCTAAAACATATTTTGAGCTTATTTTAAATACAACACCAAAAGAAAACAAACAAACTATTACTCTGACTCATCTTCCTGACATTTTAAGAGAAATGATCCTGGATGCTGAAGATTAGTCAAATCGTAGTGTGTTCAGCTAGAACAAAATCAAGTTACCAGTGGCATACTCTCTGCCAGGGTTGTATTTGATAAACTGATTACAATTACTTCTTTTTTCCCTGGTCATATTAAAGAAATGAAAATAGATCTGACTAATAAAAGCAAACTAATAAAATCATTTGATCATCCTGATTCACCGCACTTCATCGTGCCAAGCTTCCCTGTTGACTCTCAAATTGTTATTGTCAAATTCTCAAGCATTTATTGCACTCAGGATGACTTACGTGTCCGTTTTTTCTCTGTCACTGTGTTGATGTCCATCATCGCACCACTACCACCATTTAATTGCAGCAAAGCAGAGACAAGACCATTCTGATACCACCCAGTGAATACGAAATAATGTTTTTTCAGAATAACATATTCTGCAATAAAATCATCTACCATGATCTATATTGACATGAACACAGATAGCATCAAATTCAGAGATGTATCTAAATACATTTTAAAAGAGTTCACAGTTGGTATAATTTTTAATTTTCTTCCATAGGAGGCCCCGAGATTTGCCATAATATCACTTACCACTATATCATTTAAACATTGCTACTGAATTTGACCTATGATGCTGAAAATTACTGAGAGGAGTAGAACCCATAAAGCAGTTACTGGCAGGATGTATGCTAAAAGCAGATCATATCCTATTTATATCTTTCCTATGCCTTATTCCATCTCACTTACACAAAGGTATGTGCCCATTTTGTACTCATGAGTGTCAGTGTGAGTAATCTATGCAATTGTGAGTTCAAGTAGCGTAACTTACTGCCTTGGAATTTGTTCCTCTTCTTAAAGTGGTTTCTGAGTTATAGTGGATTAGTTTTCTGCAATGTTCTGTGGGAGAGAGTTACCTTAGGGATCATAATGAAATGCACCACAAAGAGCTAGAAGTGAAGAAAAAAGCAGAAACACATCATCCACATCATTTGGTTGTGACCCAATTAGCCAAATTAAAAGCAGCATAAATCAGCTCCAAAAATTGTTCTACCCATGTGAAATCAAGACAGACATGAATTGTGGGGGAGGAATATGGAGGATAGGTGTGGCAGTGAATTCAAGAGACTGCAGGATAAAATCCTTGCTCACCAATCTCTTAACAAGGCTGCTAAGTGTTACTACAGGCATTTCTAGCATTTGTAACACCCAATAGTGAATGTCACATCGAAGTAATCTTTTGAACCTAAGAAATTCTGACAAGTGTGCTCATATGTTCTTTTTCATGTTTTCTTCTCTATTTTCCCATTCTGATATGAGGATATGCAGCAATTATCATTATTATATGTTTTCAAAGACATATTTGGTTCAGCTACATTTCTCTCATTCTTTAACCATAGATAATTAAATCAGTAACTTATTCCCTGTTCTTTTCAGAGGTCCTTCAGAGCACTAAGCCTTTCATTCGGGCAAGTAGTACAGCTTATTAAAATAAATTCATTTTAATGCCATCTAATTCTGCAATGATCAGTTAATTATGGACTCCTGTTTGGTTTCCAGTCCAAGATGAAGAAATAAAATCATCACCTGACAATCAGACAGTGCATTTCTATTATTTAAACCATAGTGTAGTACTCACACACACCCTGAGTATCTCATTATTTCAGAAATAGTAAGGACAGGAGCACAGGTTGCAGTGCAAGGCCACATTGGCTGTTTATTATTTTTGCCGGTCAGCTCTGCTTCCCCTTCCTTCACCACACGGAGATGTTCTGAACAATGGACAATAAAATAACTCCTAAAGCACAGACAGGTCACAAACACAAAACCTGAACTCCTGTCAAAACTAGTAAGATGATGCCATTTTCAAGTACTTGTACTTGAAAAGTACCAGTTAGCATCTGCCATAGGAACATTATTTGGAGGTAATACCATAGACTTGATATCTTCTCTTAGAGGTAAAAACCACAGAAATCAAGCCATTCTTCCAAAATACTTTCAGAATTTTCTTACTTGGAGAGTGGTGTCTTTCCATCTTGGAACCTGACCTTTCTGTTATATGCAACTATTCTCCCTACTGGAGACAGCAAAGAATTGCTTCAGAGTTATATTTCAGAAGGGGCTACATGTCAGAATGGTTACTCCAAGGAATTACAGTCTGTCCTGTGTCTCTGTTCCGCAAAGCTGAAAGCCACACATTTTTGTTAGGGAATCAAGAAAACTTTTACGCTAACTGTGCCAATAGCTGTATTATAAATCTCTCTTCCTTTTCCTGTCAGCATTTGCATTTAGCTGTTCCAAAGTCTGTCAGAATGGGGCAATAATCTCTGTTTGGACCTGTGGTACATCTGGATCACAAGGTGAGCCACAACCACCCTGTCCTAGGGGAAAAAAGGCAGGATTCACTGAGGGCAGGGTCTGCCATAAGGACAAGATAAAGACTGCAGTTGACAGAACACCTACTTATATCACATACAGGCTGTTATTCTTTAGACCTATGAGACCAAATCTTGACCTACACATCTATTGGCTTCCAGCTACATAAATATGTTTTTCCCCCGACCAAATTTATAGAAGGATGAAATCTTGCACAGCTCGAGGCAGAAGTAGCAGCATGAACACTGACTCAGCTTTGCTGAGGTCACAGTCTTTACAGAGCCAGCAGAAAGGACTGGCCATTAATTTTCTCCAGTATGATTTCACTTTTCTCATTACGTGCAAAAGTGTTGTGCTAGACTAGTAGGCTGTGGCTGTAGGCTGGGGAGAATGCATTTCAGTGAGACAGAGCTCATAAAAAAGTGCAACAAACTTCAGTGTGAAGGTTATCCTTGTTGCTAATGATACACCAAAATCAAATCTCAGCCCAGACAATAAGGGCACTTATTGTGCTATGCTAACTGCGATAGGGCTTCTTATAAACTCCACTGTGGGGCAAAGCCACCAATGCCCAACACACTTATGTTGTAATTTAACCATAGCTGGTAACAAACTACCAGAGCTGCTGGTTCACTCCATGTCCCCCGCCCTGGTGGGATGGGGAGGAGAGTCTTGGGAAGAGATAAAAACAGTTTAATAATTTAAATATAGTAATAGTAATAATAACAATAAACAAACAATAACAAAAGCAACAATAATAATAATAATGAAAGGGAGAGAGAGAGGAATGAAATCCAAGAGAAACAATGATGCACAGTACAATTGCTCACCACACTGCAACCCACCTCTCTCCCAGCTGGGGGTTTCTGGCCAAAGTCTTACAGTTTATACTCTGAGCATGACATTTTATAGTATGGAACATCCCTTTGGCCAGTTTGGGTCAGCTGTCCAGGCTTGCCCCCCCCCCAGTTTTCTTGTGTACCTGGTCACTGGAAGAGCATCGGAAAATGCAAAATCCTTGATTTAGAATAAACATGCCTTAGTGACAACTAAAATATGAGTGCATTATCAGCCTTGTTCTCATACTAAATCAAAAACACAGTGCTGCACCAGGCACTAAGAAGTAAATTAACTCTATTGCAGCCAAAATCAGGACTAATTAGAGGCCCTAACACTGTAACCAGGTATTTCTGAAAAAAAAAAAAACCAACAAACCCAACAAAAATAACCTAACAATTATTTTAATTTATTCATCTATTTTTATTTACTTATTTCACTATTTGTTTTTCTCATTAATTTTTTTTTTAAATCAAGTTGTTCCAATGCCTTTCTAGCACATGGAGAATGATCCCCCTTCATACAGCAATAAGCTGCTTCAAAATATTTTCTAGGGAAGAATATCTCCTTCATCCACTATGAGATTATCTGTATTCAATTTCACTTGGTTTTGTCTCACTTTTATCATGTACGCCAACTTCACCTGACAGAGAAGTTGAAACGTCTATCAGAATATGGCAATATATATAGGAACAATAGGTCTGGATCTTTTATTAGTAGTCTTTACCAAATACACTCTCACACATCTGCAGGCTGAGAAGAAAATGACAACTCTTATAAGATACACATTTTTCAGTTCAATAAGATATGATTGGCATAGCATGATTTAAAAGAGATATTGAAGCAGGTATCTCCTGATAGGTATCTATCTGTGCCTCAGTTAAGCACAGCTCATCCAGGACAGACAGATGAAGGTCAGGATGTTGATCCATTTGAGCCCATTCTTTTAGGAAAAGGTTTACTGATGAGACAAAGTATTTTTTAGAAGGGTGAGGGGAGCATTTCATGTCAGAATGGAAAAAAGGGAGAGGAAATCAGTGAAATACAGAGCTGAAATGACATCTCTGGAAAAGGAATGAGGAAGCACTTTTTCCATGAGTATTTAATATAAATAAAAGCATATAATAAAAGTAAAATCAAACACATTCAATAAAGTGAACCAGAAAACACTACTTAAACACTAACCATTTACAAATTGGCATTTTTTCTTCTTAATTTTTAAGGCTGTGAGGCATTCTATGAAACAAGAATCTATATGGATCAGTGCAGGTGTTTTTTGAGAGGAGAGCTATAAGGCAAGTCACATACTGTGTGGAACTCTGCTCAGCTGAACCAAATTTATCAGGCTATTATTGCCTGTAAGCCAAAATATGAGGAAAAATAACAAAATAGAGTCCATTTTTGTTTGCATAGATGAAATTAACAATTTTCACAGTTTCTGCATCTTCCTGGGCAAATTGAACCCTGAAGCTTTGTCTTGACAGTCTCTTACAAAAAAGCATTTATTTCCACTTTCATATTAATGCCTTTATCAGATGAAACTTTTATTTAGTCACATTTATATTAATTTAAGTAGCCAGGTTAGTGACTCAGCTTTCTAGGGGGCTATCACCTGCTTTCTTTCCTTTAAAAAAATGGGAGCAATTATTTGTGCTTATGAGAACAATGGAGACAGCAATGCACTAAAGACAAAAAATATATTAAATTATCCACAGGAAAACTACAGAGAAGCTACAACTCAAGTGTTCCCACTACCTACCCATTTACTGACCTGCATATTAAATTACTTACTTGAGTGAATGACACAGCATAAAGACAATCTGAAAGACTCACCTGGCTATCAACCCATAGAAAATGTCACCTGAGCTTATTTGTTGATGAATTCTGTTCATATTGATCATTTACTAAAGCCCTCAGTGCAGTAGAGGCTTAGCAAGCATAGAGATGAATTCAATGACAACATCCATTTTTATAAAGACACAGATTTGCTTGAGTCTTTGCAGCATGATCCCTTAATTTGAGATTTAGAAGTGTCCATTGCACTGGAAAAATAAAGTTTAAAATGCACAAAAATTCTACAATCCTAACTGGAAAAGATGGTGTCAGGGACAGGGGATTTTTCCCTAGTTTTTACATAAACCTGTTGAAGCCAGAATTTAATAATGTAAATTGGCTACTGTACAAATGTTATTTGACATTAAAACAAATCCAGATTTCTAGCACAGTGGGATGGTAGAAAATACAGGCATGCTATATCTTAGTTTTCAAAATCATGATTTGACTTACAGAAATGAAAGCACTATACATTAAAGGGGCGAATAATGTGACTGACTAGTATGAGAGTTCCCAGTCTTTTCAATGTTGTTATTGTGCTGCTGCCGCCAAGGCACCTTTCTTTATCAGTTATGCTATTTGTATGTGGATGAATTCATCCAGCAAACATCTTTTGCACTTAGTAAAAATGAGATGTAAGAACCATTACAATGTAGGTGGAAGGGTACTTTTTAGAAAAGACAACAAATTCAGCAGAACAGTTGTTCTTGCACTTATTAAAAATTTTCAAAATGGTAATTCGTCTCTTGTCCCTAATTACTGAACCACACTTCTTATATCCTGACAGATAGACCTGTTTAAAATTCTTGAGGGGCTGAAGAGAAATGACGTATCCAGCTCACAGCACCTTCCACCACATCTCTGACAACAGTCAGCTCAAGGCATCCTGACCCCGCAGTTGATTATCTGTGCATTGACAATGCTGTCGACAAAAAACGCCAGAAAATTAGCACTTCTGAATGCCTGTTTTGCATTCTTCAAGTACATTATTAGAATTCTTTTGTCAAGAGAAGCATGCTACATCATTGTATTCATAATAAATGCTCTTTGATTTGTATGACTTTGTGTTTGTAATAGACCCAAACAAAGATCTCATTTGTTCTGCTGGCAAAAGCTAATCTGCACATGGATTTTTTTTATGTTCTGCAGAAACTGCCTTTCTGAGCCTAGAGATTGGGTTAGCTAAAAGCTTCACATTCATTATCTTTAAGGTACCATGTTAATGAAAGGATTTTAATCATTGACATTGCTTTGTGAATTATTATTACACAAACCCCTGCTGTTGAGTAAGACAAAATTAACCCAGTGTAAGGGGCATTAAAAAAAATCACAGCTAATTAGTAAGCTAACAGGAACAAAGAGAATGTATAACAAAGATGTTGAGAGGAAGACACGTAAAATCTGTAGCTTCCTTTCCAACACTGATCTTTCTGTATGGAAATCTTTTTTCTGTCTGATTTGTTCCATTAGTCTTGAGCATTTTTATGTTTTGTAATTAGTTTTCTAAGCCACAGTGTCTCACTTCTCTCAAAATGTGGAAATCCAAAGGCTCATAACAGAAAATTGAAGATATTTAAAAATGCTTTTAAATTATTTCCCTAGCGATCTATATCAGAAACATAAAGTAATTCTCTGGATTATTCTGGGAAATTATTTCCTTATTCTCTGCTGCTCTCCATGAATTGCAGAATACTTTAACTAATCTAGCCAGGTTCCATTGGAATAAGCCCTTCATTTTAATGGATTGATACTATTGTCCAGGTTGTAATTCCATATGGAGCAGATAAATGAAGCTATAGGTCTAAATCACTGCATGGCTTCCCTTCCACAGTCCTAGTCATGCTGGTTTCCAATGGGCATCACATCATTGTGCTGATGTAAGAGCCAAGGATGAGACAATCAAATCACAGAGAAGTATTCATGCTGGGTGCCATTTGGTTATAATTGCTCTTTGTAAGTTATAGTTTCAGATAAAGCTCCCAAAATGGAATGAAGACAAAATAATAATTAAGTCTGTTTCTCTTTTTGAGCCTGACAAAGGCTTTAAAATTTTTTTTAACGTGTTTGCCCTTCTGTTCACTATTCCACACATCCCCCCCTTCTCTCTTTTGTTCATCAGCCTTTTCAGCCTGATAATTAAGACTCAAAATATTTGCTGCAGTTGTTTTTTTTTCTGAGACATCAATTGGTTTGTGTTGTAAATGTGGAACAACAATCATCTAGTTCTCTTGTGTGCCAGTAATTTAGTATTTCAATAATCTCCAATTGTTGAAAGGTTTAAAACAAATCAACATTTCTAGCAATTTCCTTTTCTTTGTGGGGAAAAAATATGTGAACATAACATTTACAGCAGATACTCTTCTATTTTCCTTTTTTTACTCCTTTTTTATTTTGAGATCTTTATGAGGGAATTAAAACACAGGGCAATTGCTTAGTATAAAACAGAAGACTCACTTCCATAAAAACATAACATTCTTGCATAGGGGCAGTTTTTACAACCTGTATCATTGCTTTGGCTCTGCTAGTGCTGAATTATTCCATTAACTCTTTCTCAAAATTCAAGTAAAATAAAAGAAAGGTAGTATCTAATATATTATGCAAGGGGCAGTACATTTTTGTATGTAGAATTTTGTGTGGAAATTTATTATAATGTTTTAAAAATATTGGCTAACCATGCCAAAAAACTGTAAGTCAAAATTGTGTTAGGTCTGTGACATATACAATGGATCCAGGAAGGGCAGTGATAAAACTGGGAACTAGATGTTAAGCACCTCAGAACACATTTTATAATTATGAAATTTATTTTATTTCCATAGTCTCTGGGCAATGTTCCTCTCTCCAGATTATCAAATCTTTAGGGCAATGCCTGAGTCACTGTTTTGGGGAGATCTGTGGATATTCATCAGGCCAATTGTCCAAAATGGATTTAGATATCCAGTTTATATAGAACTGAAATTGTTTTCCATGACTGGCCTAGAGTCAGGTAAATCAGTGATAACTCTCAGAACAGAAGCAACCCCACAGTCCCCACTGCCAGTGTATTTTTTTTTTTTCATTCAACTTTGATACTCCAGGAACAAAATACAGTTTTTCCTACATTACAAGTTTTCCTGTAACACAACTTTCAGAGCACAGAAAAGCAACACAGAGACTGTTCCTAAAATTATATCAAAATCCAAAAATGATAGCTGAAAAACTAGGAAGGACTTTCAAGTTGCAGACAAGAGAAAGACTGTAGGCTTCTCTGGTTCCTCTAGAAATTGGAAGCGATTTATTAGTCCAGTTGAGAAATGACTGGACAGAAGTCACAGGAGACAGAATTCGGTCTCCCATGCTGTGGCCCTTCCCTGTGTGCAGCAGCTGGCTCCCTGGTCCTGGAAATGAGGAACCTTCTGGGGAGTGCAAGATAACAAAGCTACTCAGTAACATAAACTCTCCCTCCAGTCAGTATTCCTATAATGCCATCCACTCTCCAGAGAGATTACAGCCTCTCTCTTTACAAAATAGTTCTATACAGATGTGGACAAAACTCCTTGGATAATCACAGATAATTCACAAGCTTCTTTCCAAATTTTAGACAATTCTGGCAAAGACTTCCTATGCCTTTTTCCTAGCCACCAAAGTGGTTCCTTTTCCCTCCTTGTACTAAATCAGTTGGCTTAATGCTGACCTGCTGCAAATCTTGCAATGTGGAAAACTACCAATGCCTTCAGCTGTAATAACCCCTGCTTATAGAGCATCCATATGCTGCATTTGAATAAGCACAAACTGATAATTAAGAAATTCATGAAAAGAAAGGAGTTGAATTAATTTTTCAGATGTACACAGCAAATCTTTGTTGTCTATTGAATGTCATGTTTTTACTTATGGTAGATGCTATGTATTTATGAAAATTAGATACAAGTCTATCTATCTATACGTGTCTGGCTTCACATATAAGTGTGGATGTGCATTTTTCTGTAAGAGTTGCAAAGGAAAACTGATTAGAAAAATAATACTATCAACCCTGGTCCATTTGCTTTCAGTTTTTCAGCTTTTCAGTTTCATATGCTACAAGAGTATTTACTCAGATTTCATACTGATGTCTGTGGAAACTGTATGCAAGCAATGAATGCATGACATAAAATAGAAATTTGTCACTTATAGCAGAAGGATTTCTTTTCTTCTCAATAAATATTATTCAAGCTAGCCATTAAAATCTGAAAATAAAGAGAGGAAGACAATACCCTATTTTAACAACTATTTCATATTGTTCTAAATGTTTCTAGCTCTTTCTTCACAGAATTTAGGTATATGCTTCTATATTAGCACGCATTTAAGTTTGTTGTTGAGTAGAGTTGAAATTCCACTTCTTTTATTTTTTTAAGATATGTTCTCACTATTTTAATGTTAAAAACAAAAAAAGAATTTCACACCACTTCTTTACGTCTTACAAATGAACAAAAATTTTTGAATTTTCTTCTTTGCTCTACTTCTCTACAAAGCAGTTATCAAACCCCATTGTGAACACTTTGGAAAAACACAGCTTGGCTAGAAAATTAGTAGTATTTGGTGCTAATATTACTAATTCAACATTTGAAAAGGCTGCTAACTGGGGAAAAATGACATGTTCTCTAAGTCACAGGAGAAACTAGGGAGATAGTTAATGGGTGTTGGCTGTGCTGCACATACTGTGCACTGCGCTGTTCACATTGCAGCTGACTTGACTGCCAGTAGATGTGGAAGCAATGGTCAACAAGATTATTGTTAGTTTCACATCTATACAGTTGGAGATGAAAGGCTGAAAGAGTTTTGTGGAGTTCAGTCCTGAATTCGCCTGAACAATAGCAACACACACTGATTAATATTAATGCTCTTACTGGAATAATTTTGCAGCTTTGGAGGTCTTAAAAGTAATTTTCTTGAAAGAGTTAAATCCCCACAATCCCCAGTATTTTTTTTTTTTTTTCTGAGAGCAGTACCTGACTCTGACTTCAGTTCTAGCCCACAAAATAGCAATTTTTCGGTTTACAACTGGTTTTGGAAACCTCAGACTTTCTTAACAAGAGAAGTAGGGCACACAAAGTAATTAAAAAGTAACCACAGAGGAGGAGCAGATGTTTCTTATTCAAAATTACAAGTTGCAAGGAGTGAGGGGAGGGGATCTGGGAAGGGGGTCTGGAGAGGGGGTAGTGGGTCATCTTTGCATATGCAAGACTTTAGCTCACCAGTTTGAAAGACCACAACAAACTTGTTATATAAATGCATGAATTCCAGAAGCATGAATATCAATGAATGCTTTTTTCACTTTCTGTTTCTGCAGTTTGTGCTTCTAGAGAATGTTTTAAACCTAGCTTCAGTAAGGCAAAATGGTATGATTTACATATATTTTATATCCATATACATTCTAACTCTAGAAGGATAGATTTATTTACCAAATGCTACAGAATTTAAGCAGAAATCAAGACTCAATACCTCAGTGATTTTTGTGTCTAGCCAGATAGAGCAAAGGGTTTGTGTACTTCCAATGATAAAAGTATTTTGAAGGCTCTTAGGATTGTCTTGCTTGAATCTCTAGTGTGTTTATTTCTATGTTTCAGATATAAATCAACTGAGGTGTATTTAATTACATTTTCTTGCTGTAGAAGGCACCTCTAGCTCTGGAGTCTTCTTAACTAATAGCTTGAGACTATGACACATGACACAGACTGACAAGAAATAACCACCTGGATTGTTTCAAACAAAAATTTCTGCAGACACTCTAACATGAAGGGGAGAGTGTGGCTACAATTAGAGGTCTTACCCCGTACTACTGGATGTTGCTGCACTCAGTATCAGGATCTTGGAAAGCAAACAGGAAAGGTATTCAGGCACATGCAAACATATGCCAGCCAAACAGCTGATAAAAGTCCCTGTGTTCATTTTTTTCTTCACCAAAGTGGATACAGTTTATTGTAAACCCATAAAATAAAAAATTATCTCTTGTCATCCAATTTCAGGTGGCATTTCCCAGCACTGTTGCAGTTATTCAGATAATTATCTTGGTAGTGAAGGACATCTGGATAACGGACAGCATGAGAGCATCAGAATATGTAGAAAATAGGAGAGTAAAAATGTAAGGCAATTCTGGGTTGGAATGACTCTATAGTGTCCTAACAAGTATTAGAAAAACTGACATTTCAGATAAGAAACCAGCTTATTTAAACATTATTTACAGGACAATCACATTTTTTGCAGGAAGAGAGCTGAAATTGTAATGCCAATTTAAAAAAACAATAAAAGTCACTACCAAGAAGAAAATCAAAACAGTTTGAAACAGTCTTCTGTTAATTAGGCAAACACTGTTACAAGGTACAATATAGGAAAGATACTGTACAGATCCTTGTGAAAGGAATGAATTGCAACTTTGGTATTGAGTGTTCCTGACAATTAGATTTGATATTGTATTGGGTTTGCACAGTTTCCTTTTGACAGAGGCGGGGAAAAGCACTTTATAGCTTTCTCTCTCTTTCTCCGTTTTAGGATTTTTCCTGTTTTCCAAAATACCTACCATTTCATGCTGTTCTTCATAAACTTCTATACTCGAATTTAGAAAAAAGTATATGACAATAGTGTATTTGAAAATAATACTATAAATATCATCTATGTATGGTAAATAGAACTGTTCTTTTCACATAGACTGAGAGATCTAAGACTTGACCACCTGTGCATGCACACACAGAGGAGCTGCTGCTCCAACTCTGCCTACACTGGCTGTCCACAGGGTCACTAGCAAACAATAAACCTAGAGGGAAATTTAGTCCCTTACAGCCAACTAGTTCCCAGAATTAGCAGAAATGTAAATAATGGGAGGTGCTGAGAAATCATTGATGGCTGTTGTGTATCTGCCTGAGGCAGAGAAAGAGCACTCACAGAGCTGTGAGAGAATCAAAAGATATTACAAGGATAAAGCAGAGTATTAGCAAGGGTAATTTCTGAGGAAATTAGGCCAGAGGATGAGGTAAATGCTGCACTGCATAGTGTCCAAGAGACACCCCCACTGAACCCCTCGTTGCAGCAGTTCTGTGTTATGCACATGAAATAAATGAAAACTGGCTACAGAAAGATAGGCTAAGTGGAGTAGCTCAAACTTAGTGATTTTGGATGGCAGAAATTTCTGGCAATTCCTTTCTTCTGCAGAGAATCAAATCCAAACTTCACCTGATTTGTCTGAACAGTCCTGCAGAATGACAGCAGGACTGAGGTGATACCTTTTTAGGTCTTCTCCGTGGGTAAAGACACAGAGAACCACTTCAGTCATAAGCAAAGCTTTCTCTTCCAACCCTGTCTTCTTTCAAGGCTTACATCACTTGTATCCCCAATATTTAAGTGTTGTTCAAATGGGAAAAAGGTTAATTTTGAAACAAAAGACCTAAGGAGTCAAATCCTATCTCCTTAAACATTACTGTGAGCTAACAGGTAGAAACATAACAGTCTGAAAAATAAGTTAATTTGTTGAACCATGGACCATTAAAGATAATTTGTATGAGTAAAGATACAATTGGCCAATTTACAAAGAGGTCTGGTAAGGCAATGAATGATTTAGGTGAGAAAAATTACTAGGTGGTTATACAACAAAAATATTTACCACGGCTGTTTCCAGAGACAGCATTACAGCTCTGTCTCATCATGCCTACTTGATAAGAGCAGTAACGGAAGAGCTATTTTAATTACAAAGAATCAGTGTAGCACATATCACTATTTGGCAGTTGGATGGAATTAATGCTGAGTAACACAGAAAGTTTCCAGAGATAACATCTTCATTAGTGAGACTATGATGTCCTACACTGACTTGCTTGTAAGTCCACCAGGCTGAAAAACTAATACTACAGATTAACCCTTCAAACATCATGAACAATTTTGCTGCATGTTTCCTGAAGAGAAAGAAGAATTATAAAATAATCTGGTGACTGATGCAGGCAGTCATGTGGTACTCTGTTTCCATTTCTCCCACACACATCTGGGGCACTCATCTGTTTGACATCAGCCCCTTACCCACTGCTCACCTTCCCTTTTTATGTGTCAGTAAAAGCCTAGTATAGATAAATTAAGGTAGTTCAGAGCATATCCCTGGGTTTCATCATCTCCTCAGTTACCAGTCATAGGACAGATTACAATTTCACAGATGCTAGGAGAGGAGATACTATAGCAAAGCAGTAGTGCCACTACAGATAAGGTTAAGATGGCACTTCCATTATAAACACCTATTCACAGTGGCTTATAACTTCAGGCTAAAAATTTCTCTCAGGTTGAAACTGGGCATATTTGGGCTCAGCGTGGTAATGGTTTTCCTGCCTCTTCATACCATTTTGATTAGGTGCTTGTGATATGAGAATGCAAACAAATATATGTCTCTGGCAGTTTCAGTTGGCAATGAAATGTGTTTCTTTCATGAAAAAGCCTGGAGGACAGGATGTTCCTCTCATGCTAACAGCCATTTTATTGTCCATCATTTCCCCCCAAAAGATAATTTTTAAAGTTACAAAATTTGCACCATTTTTTCCAAAAAGTATTCAGGGCAGCTAAGGGATGTAGTCCCTGACAGTTGGCTCTGAAGGATATGCTGTGTCCCTCTGAGTCACAGGAGCTCCCAGTGCTCACCAGTGCCATGTACTCCAGGCCAGTCTTTGCCTTGGGCTTGGATAAAAGCCTCCTTTGGCAGAACAGCATTTTTGGAAGTTCAACATATTAACCAAAACTTCCATAGTTTGGAATGAAGAAAAAACAAACAACATTGTATGGCACACAAATCTCATTATTTTAATGAGGCATTTATTCTAATTGTCTAATTTATTTTGAATTATACCTCATTATTAAAATTCTGCATTTTTGTTCTGATCTTTAATGAAGGACATAATGAAATCCCTAAATACAGTAAAGTATTTATTTTTTTTCCCGTGGCCTTTTCCTCCTACAAAGTTTAGAGTTTTTGCCAAAGATTATAATTTTTCATCAATCATCCAAAGCAATAAAGTACAAAGTCTTGCTTGCATGTCTGTCTATCTGCCTGCCTTCATTCATAATAGTATCTACTTCAACAGGTATTTAAAATAATAAATTACTGTAATAAACCTGTTGAATGAGACAAATTTTGTGTTACTTTTCCTTTGTATTTCTCAGGTACCAATATATATGCTGAATTATTCTATCACAGGCAATGCATAACCATGGAAGCATGGTTTTAATGAGCTGAGAGGATGCTATATGTATCAAAGCATATTTTTAAAGAGTTAGACTCACAGTGGGCAGAGTACAAAAAGACAAAGAAACGAGAACAGGAAGAGGAGAGGAAAAAAGGTATACCAACATTTGGAGAGGGAATATAAAAATGATTGGACTTCAGTCATTCTTGATATTTTTCAAAATTTATTTCTAATTGCCCTTGTCAATTTAATTTTTTTGCAGCTTAGCCTGTGCACACTGTAACTCCTTAGTAGTTCTGAAACGTGTGCTATGTACATTCTTCAGCGTACTGGGCTGCAGTGAGCCTGCTATGCACATTCCTGGGCACAGATACATAATGGCTTTCTGTGAAATAAATCTCCTTAAAGGCTGTGGGGCACCATCACGGTGTTTATTTTAGACAGGAGACATTCAGATGTGGCAGATCCAGCAGTGTGATGCACGTGGAAGGAGGTAACATACTTCTTACTCTGGTCACTCCGTGTGGAAAACCGGAAAGAGACTGAAGGCAAAACCAAGTAAAAATTGATCTGCTGTTCTTTTTTGAAAAAGAGGCCAGAAAGAGGACAAGATAAAAATTATAACAACAATGTCAGAGCAAGAAATATAGGGAATTTTTAGATGGAACATAACCCCCCAGGAAGCCACTCGCTGAAACAGGAAAGCAATGATTCGGGTGTCTGCGTCCCTGCTACCCTGCGAGTCCATCAGGAATGACAGCAGCACCCGGAGAGCCCCACGGTGGCTCTGCCCCGCTCCCCCGGACTCCGGCAGGCACCATGGCAGCACGGGCTCAGCAGGCGCTGATTTACTCAGCTCCTCAGCAAAGTAAATTGGCTGTGCTGAGCTCGGGGCCGCCTCGCTTAGATTGTTACCAGTGCTTGAATTTACATCTGGCTCAGGTTTCTCCGCATTACACTGCAGGCACTTTTGCTGGGTAAACCTACAGAAAGACTGTAGAAAGAGAGTTTTTAGATAAATTTTACGCCTATGGAACTCCTTCTAAAAATATTATTGTGTTAATAATATAGTGCAGTAAGGCTCCTCCCAAAATACTGGTTACATAGAGAGTAGGAACATCCACAATTACATTACAGAGAATGAAATAATTGCAAAGGCTATAAGGGAGAGATATTATTATGCTTCAGGGCATAAACCTCAATTTAAAGTTCCCTATAAACTGCTGGTACAGGTAAGGTTTGGATGACAATCCTGTATGGTGTATTTTATATTCCTTAATTGGATATCCTGATTAAAAGTACCCTTCCTGTGCTTGTTGTAGAAGAACGTTTTTGGTATTTATCAGCCATCATTATAAGCACTATTTAAAAACCTGAGTCAAATCTGGTGAAGAATAACTTTATAGGTCAGCACGTATATACCAGCAAAATAAAAAAACACCAATCAAACAGTGCAAACCAAAATCCCCAAACTTAGAAATGTTTAGCATTTTGTTTCAAACTCCAACTCATAAATGCAGGCATCTACCTCAAATGTTACTTTACTAGTGAATAGATTTATCTGTTATGGTTGTGTCAGATGACTGTATGGCTACAAAAATATTCCTTGAAGAGATGGATGCTATTTCTTCTTTGTGAGAAGGATTGGTCATGGTTCAGCAAGACCGCTAAGATAATTTCATTTTAGGCATGGGCTGGTGATAATTGCTAGCGATTGAGTGCCAATGAGTGAGAGAGAGCAAAAACCCCACATAATGACAGATGATGGTACAGGAAAGTGCTGGTTACACTGACATGGTATCACTTCATCAGACGTTATAAATTAAAGGTAAATTAAATTAGGTTAAATATATGGTTATTTAACAACACTCAAGCAAATATTTTCTTGCTAGATAGCAAATAAGGCTTGTATTTAACCAAAGATTAGCATTCCAATTCTAATACCAATGCAATTTGTTTTTATAGGATGATCTAAACAGCACTTTATGTTGACAGTTCTATTGCGTATTTAATGAAAGCATATCAAATATGCACGGCAAACAAATACTGTGTTCCACATAAACCTTTCCTGCATACCCTCTATCTTTTATTCTTTGAAATATATTTATTCTAATAAAAATGCTTATCACTACAATGTAACTAAATCTTATTTTCATTTTTTTCCAGACAGGAAACACAAATCTAGATCATTATAAGTACGCCTGCACCACTGTTTTAAAACACGGCCCTGAGTGTACCTCTGCCTCCTTCTAAAGTGTCAGTCTGCTGAGAAAGTACCTTTGTGACAGAACAGATTAAGACTATCAGAAGCTCCTTAATCTACTGTCCATGTAGAACAGCTCTGCTGCATCACACACGATGCAACCAACAGAAATCAGACCCGGCAGCAGATCCTGACTACATTCTTCAGCCTGCACAGCTGAACTGTTCTCTGTGCCCAGTTAGAGCAGAGGGATGCCTCATCTGATAGTGTCTGGTTAGTTCTAGGTATGCGGAGTGTATTTCCAATAGAGTGCTCAATTTGTCTGTTTAAACATATACTGTGAATTATACTATCAAATGAACATATTAAGGTATATGTCAGTTGTACACATCTTCTGGATACTTGCAAATAAGTCTAAGGATATGAGAATTATTGCAATTTTAATTTTAAATGATGTAATTTAATCTATCAATTTCTTATTTGGGTGCCCTACTTAGCATGAACACAGAGCAGGAACTCCTTTTTATGTGCAAATATGTGAACATAAAGGCATCCATTATTAACTTTTAAATTTTTTTAATTTGTGAAGGCTTCTCAAATAACATTGCAAAGTTTTTTTAAAGACAACACATTGTATTTGTTTGTTAGCTTCAAGTGCAGAAACAAACCCCAGATTCCTTAGCTCAACAGATTCTGAAACAAATGTTTGTTTCTGCACAACTTCAGGTTCTGCTATTTTATAAAGGAGCTTTAACGCTATTCCACCTAGTAATTCACTTTGGGATGTCTTTATACACCACTGACAGTAATACGGCTCATTTTGGGTGATTAACTTAACCCCCAGTATTGCGAGTGCCTTGCTACATTAGCATATCTTTCAAAGAATAGTTCCAATGTGAGAAAATTGCCTGCAGGATTATTTGCAACTAGGAACCTGTGAAATGTAAAATAAAATTGAAGACTATAAAATAAAACATCAAAGATACCTAAAATATTAATAGCCAGTACTCTAAAAAGTAATTTAGAAGAATTGCATGAGGGAGTGAAAATTACTAATTTAAAACCAGATAGCTTTGGCAAAACAAAGTCAGAAGTTTAGAACAAACAATAGACAATACAAATTCACTGTATACACAATATGGAAAGAATGCAAGAGGCACTAGCAACTCTAGTAGCTGAAGAAGGCTGGGACAGAAATGCCTGACCAAGCAAGCAACTAGATTTATACAAATGAAACAACAAAGTTGCATTATATTGAATTTAGGCTACCGAAGAGAAAGAAAAACAAGTGCTCTTTAATCCATCTAGTTTTCTGTTACATTTTCATTCTAATTGAATGTAGACAGAATTTGTGGGCAGAAGGATTTTCATTTTAATTGAAGAATTTGGAGCTGACAGCTATTGTCACACTGCTCCATGTTTTCACTTGCTCTCTGTGGGGCAAACCACACTGCAAGTTTCAGTCAGGTTTCTGAGGGAGATTACAAGCTTCAAAGCCAACATTTTGAAACCTGTTTCCCCTTTGATACGCACTTTTTCTTGTAATAAATTTCAGAACAAAGAAATAAACTCAGATGAATCATAAAGGCACAGAAAGTAGGAGAAAAAGTCTCAGTCTTGAATCAGGCCCTGATTCTGCATGACAAATGGTAGAGTTTTGGGTTGGATTCCTGTTTAATCTTCCTACCAAACAAACCATTGTCCCAAAGATGTTCTGATGTACTTAGAGCACTGCTGCTTGGAGCCCCAACACAGGCCGAGGGCAGGAGCAAACAGCACACGGGTCCTTGGGGCTGCTGCTGTCCGGGGCAGCCCAGCCTTGACTCCCACTGTGCAGGGGCTGCCCCAGGCACAGGATGTCCGACAGGCCTCTATGGAATTCATGGCACATTCGAAACTGCTCTGAGGCCTGTGCAACACCTGCAAGTGAGAGCGACGGGACTGCTCTGTCCTGGTCTGCTCCTGACTGTGAGGGGTGACTCCAGCACAAAGCCTTGGTAAGAGGCTGTGATTCACTGGAGCCCACACCTGGCTTCTGAACATCTTTAATGTATTGTTGCCAGGGCTGCTCTCTGTAACTGCTTCAATGTCAGAAGTCCTCTGTGATAAGGCTCTAGTGCATATTCTACGGAAAACAACAGAGTTTTGGTTGAAAGAGAGCTGACTTAATGAATAAAGATGTCTTTTTAAATCTCTAATAACTGTGATCCTGCTATTTTCACAGACACTTACAGTTTATAGTACAAGATGGTAAAAACTGAACTTGTTTGGGAAGTTCCAGTACTCAAAAATATAGAGAGTTCTATCAGCTGCTTCTAAAACAAGAGAAGAGTTTTCTATATTAAATACTCCAGAATAAATTCTGTAATTCTTGATACTGTTTTTTTTAAGCTGTGATTAATATATCACAAGACCCTACAAATAATAATGCTCACTTATATCATAATGCAGTGTGAATAAAAGGATTTAAAAACCTAGAGTTCATACCATGCTTCTAGCTTATATTTAAAAGTCAGGGAAGGAAGCTCTTTCAAACAGACCTATCCATCCAAGCAGCAGATGAAAAAACAATGCCAGCAGCTATTTTCAGATGATTTACTCTAAATACCAACAGGAATACAATACCTTTAAAAGAAAGGTGGTTTTTTCCTTCTTTGAGCTATAACATGTAGAGCAATAAGGTAAAGACACCTAACAGTGAATGATTCAATTTCATACAATAATGTCTGGAGCCTCTCCTCATTGCACCCTGCTTACAAAGGTAGCAGAAATCACCTTTGAAATGGCTTAACTGAATCATAGGGATTGTTCCATGGACAACCTACTGCAAGGCTGCTGTATCTTCTATTTCCTTCCTTCTTCCACAACGCGAATCTTCCTAAAGAGCACTGAATTTCATTATATTGATAAGCTTGTGATCCCATCTATCCTGTACGGTTTCTTTGGACAATCAACTACCAGGGATTATTCAGAGCTGCAGGAAGAGTCCAAATCAATGTGGGCTGGAGGGATTAGACCCACCTTTCACCACTGTTGCAATGAAGGCATTTTGACTCCAGTTACAGAAATCATCAGGAAATTGCAGTGCTTCTGTACTGGTTTTAAAGAACAAAGTTATTCTCCACTGTAAAAAAAAGCTTGGCTGAGCCAAACTTAATAGGTCTTACTTAATGATTTCCCGAAATTCTCTTCTATCTGCCTGCTTCTATGTATTATGATCTATCTGGCCAAAAGTATTTCACCCAGTGAGAGCAAATGAGTGACCTTTGTAGTGAAATCTGTGATAACTACACTGTTCAAACAGAGGTTCTAGCAAAAGAACAGAAAAATAAAAATATCCAGATATAATACTATGGTTAAATGAGGACTAAATGACCGCTGGCTGATTGTTATTAATTTCACTATTTATTTCTGAAATCAATTACTTGAGCATCCTATAGATGCTGGATTCTATACTCAATGGATGTGTACACCAGGATTTCCACAACAGAAGTCAGTGCTGATTTTTATGAGCAGTGTCTCATCTGCTACAAAATGGAAAGGAACTGTTAAGCCAACAATTTTTTCTTCTTTTTTTTTTTTTTTTTTTTTCCAGCTTTACACTTAGTACCAGAACTTTGGAGAGAGAATTATGCTTCTTTCAGCTGTGAAACAGTGTGCCTTGGCAGTATCCATTCTGTGCATCCATGATCCTGAGGCTGGTTGCCACAGATGCCATGAGCAGGCACATGGAGGGCTTTCAGCAGCTGAATATTTTGGAAATGCATCAGTATACAGATTCTTTCACATTTTCTTTGTGAGTGGTGTTTTTTGTGAGGCTACCTGGAATGTGAATGCTCTCACCTGAGCTGGTGGCTTGACTGGCACTCACATAGCCACTAAACAGGGAGGGAAAGACAAGTGTCAGCTTTGAAAATGTATTCAATACCTATACCAGCACATTAATTTTTTACTAGCTAGGGTAGCTGGCAAAAAAAAGGCTTAAGACTTGGAAGGGTTTTGTTTTCTTTTATTTTCTGAGTATTTCCATCCTATTCAGGACCATACAACTCTGTGACTCTAAGAAACATTTATTGCTGAAGTACATGACACTTCTATAAGAATTTGTAGTCACTCGACTTTTGTGCGTGTTGATAACAGAACTATTTATTACAGAAGCCTAAAGTGTCTCTTTGAAAAGAAATTACCAAACTTAATATTTCGCTTTGTACAAAAATATCCTGTAAAAAGATTATTTTCATGAATAGCAAGACTTCGCTTCAATTTATATATCTGTTTGCAATTTCTAAAGACACTTTTAGATAGATCTCATTTCTATGAGGATTTGATAAGACAACTCTGTGGAAATAATAAACAGATTCTGTTTATAAAGGACTTGATAACTAGCACTTGGAAAAGGCTTTTATGTGTGAGGTCTTTTTCTTCAAATTGATCTTCATTGGGACAAAGCTATTATCATAAGATCCCATTCAGTGCATAAGTATACAGAGACCTGATTTTGTCTGAATCCAGATGAAAAAAGAAAAATTCAGTTTCTTGGGACAGTAGGTGATGGCAGTATACTGACATTTCTATTAAAATACCTCCAAAACCCAATAAGTTCCTTTTTCCACCATTTCAGGGGTTTTGGGGAGATCTCATAATGTCGCACCTACAATGTCAGACTTATTTCTTATCTGATAGTATTCACATCTAACTAGTTTATCAAGGGAGGAGGACCTGACCTACTTCTCTCAGATTTCCCATTGACCTTAATAAGGAATGTAGAATTTAAGTACTGAGACATGGTGAAAAGTTCAGAATTTCAGAATTACAGGAAGTCCAAGCTCCCACAAATAATAGCTTAATGTGATTGAATGGGTAAATTGATGACCTCCACACACAAATATTGAAATACTTAATGAGTAGAGACTCCAGGAATAACAGGCAAGTTTACAGTGTCCAGTTAATTGTGTTCAGGAGAAATGGACAGGACATTTTATTCTGAAATGCAATATGCCTGAAGAAGAGAGCCAATACGATACTATAACTGGCCAGTTTTACTCCACTGCCCATTCCTACTCAACTCAACCATCAAAACTATCATTTGTACATTTAAGAAGCTGATTTATCTAATCTGATTCATATTAAAATTAAGGAATATGAGACATCAGTCTTACTTTCCCATTGCATGCAGACCTTTGTATTGTAGAGACTCCTGTAACTACTTTAGACCAACCATAAATTCATTCCTCTGCTCAAAGACCTGGAACAGGGTGATGAGAGGCAGTGGGAAACAAGCACCATCCTGGATTGCAGGGTTCTTTCCCACAGTAGGCAGCTGTGAGTAACTTTGAAAGTTTCAAGCAGGAAGTCACCAGCATCAAAGGTTACTGATGAAATCTTCCTGTACCATACATCTGTTGCCATCTGATCTGGCTGTCTGGGACAGACTCAGAAAACAGTGCAGAAACAGAAACACATGGCCCAAATATTTTCAGAGCAGTTATCTCTAAAATATTACAATGGAATTGTAGTTCAGTGATATAAAGAATAAAAAAATAAAAGCTTGATTTTAAAAGCTCTTTTTCTTACCACCATAATTTGTTGAAGAAAAAATATAAAACACTTTACCATTATTTTAATAGATACATCATGTTCCCCAGCATCAGAATTACAAAGGTATAATTTGTTGTGTTTATAACCTCTATCCTCATTTGCTGTGAAAATCTTACACATTTTCTTTAAAGAGATTTTACTTGGAATGCTTACCTACCTTGCTATTTTGCTCTTATTTATTATTATTACATACTTTATTCCTTCTATGAAAATAAATGGTAAAAGACTGACTCATTATACAAGATCGCATAAAACTCTCACATTTCTTGGGAAAAAATGGTTTATGCTAAGATTGCTACTGACAAGCACTTTTTTTAATTGCTAGTAATGTATACACAAAGAACACAGTAGATTTTAGCACTGATATTGCTGCTGAGGCTACAGTAATCTTTTCTGTATCAGAAGTCAGTGCCATAATTTTGTTCTCTAGAGGGTATGGTTTGATTAGGGCAGTCCCATTGTTTCATCTGAAGTCTTTGCAGATTAATACTTTCATCAGGACATCAATTTGTCCCACTTTTCTTTTTGCTGCTCTTTGGGAGTGACACAGCCAAAGGAATGCACCTCTTTAAACTGTCATTCAGTTTAACTCCTCCTCTGCAATTATACTCGCATGCATAATACATCATAACAAATTGGATTTTGCAAAGAAGCAACAACAGAAATTACATTTGCTTGTGGCATAAGATAGAAACACTTCTAATAGGGAAGGGGGGTGTGAGCAAGAGATAAAGAAATCTAATGACTTAAAACCACTTACAGAAAGCAGTTGCCTTCTATTTTCCAAGGTTTCTTCTTCTTCTTCAGCATAAAGACCAATTGCAAAAGGGGAATGAAAGAAAAAAAAGGAAATATTAAAACAAATTAAAGAGCTTTTCAGTTATCAAAGGCTCTAGAAAATTGTACAGTGTGTTTGTGTTTTTAGCAGAAAAGTTTGCTTCTGGCTTTAGAGGTTAAAAATAACTGCCTTACTTCAAGGAACACTTTTTGTTTGAGCAAAAAAATATTATACAGACAACATCAAGTGAAAAATCACATAGGACAAATATCTTTACCAGATCTCCTGGCTGGAATAAGGAACTTCCATTCTCCTTTGATGAGTAAAAGCCCCTCCTTTATATACCAAACTCTGTGATGGTTTTCCAAGTCTCTCTAAGTGTAGCAGACTCAGTGGCTGATTATTCCTCCTCCAAGCATTTATTTGGAGTTACTGAAGAGAAGAGGCAACCCAGAATATCCTTCAAGTAGCTGACTGGAGCCAAAATCGTTTCTCCAGTGTGCATAGGACTTCAAGACAGCAACCAGATCAGTTGTCTGCTCCAGATCCCTCAAAAAAAGCAAAATATGCATTTGGCAGAACATCAGCAAAAAGTCTTTTGGTTTATAAAAGAATTTAGATGAGAGAAAGGAATGTTTCCTGTAGAACACTGAAATCATTTGAATGTTTTAACTCTGAGATTGTTTGTCTTCAAGATATCCTTCAAAATTTAAACTGTGTTTTATCCAGGCAATTTTTACTAACTTCAATTAATTTCAATTCTGTAGCAGGAGTTCCTCTTCATTTGAAAAATAAAAACAGAGGGAGGAGAGATCAGCTTTGCTGGGACTATATCTTTGTCTTTTGAAAAACAAGGTATGTTTGGCTCAATATTTAGAAAACAAGATTTTGTGGCTAAAATCTGAATATTTAGTGTGGAAGTTCTTCAAATTTCAATAACATAACAGCATACAGGTACGCAAGAAAAATAAAAGGAAAGGTCAGAAAATAAATAAGTGGTAATACTTTAGCCAAAGAACAAACCCCAAAACCAGTAAATAGTGCCATCTTAATGAAATCCAAAGGTTTTTTTGTTTTTTTTTGGTTTTTTGGATTTTGGATAGACTTTATAATGATAGATATTCCATGGGATGTTTCACTTAGCTTGAGGTTAGTAGCAGTGACACAAGTGGCAACTACATGCTGAGGCTGTAAGTGATCTAGCTATAAGGGGTAACTGTGATAAGTCATATGAGGTGGCAGTTTAGACAGCGAACATTTCAAAATACTCATGTTAGGAAAATGGAGCATATCTATATAGATAAGGGATTTATTCATATCCCCTCTAAAACTGCGTCCTATTAACTTTTACCTTAATGATGGATGATAGCTCCAGGACTCTTGCAAGACCTTGCAACATGGAAGCATTATACTCTGAATTACGTGGAGAGTAGAAATTAGCAGCAAGATGACAATTTCTAGACTGATCTTAAAATAATCAGGTACCTTCTTTCCTATAATTAAGCCAAGAACTTCCTTCTCAATTAGACTGGCAGAAATTCCTGCACAATGACACTGGCAGGTGGATATGTAGTTATTTCCAATAGTGTTAGTGTTTGTCACAGGGATAGAAATGAATTAGAACTGGGAAATAGGAGAGCCTTATGTGAACAGGCAAGTTTGGCTGCCAGTTATTTAGGCTGCATTGGCAGGCTGTTATCTGAGATACAACCACAGCCAAAGCTGAGAAAAGTCCCATCTTTTCAGCACATACTGTGTTCATCTACTCTTCTTATTAGTATGAGACATTTGGTGGCTTACACAATTATTGTCATATTAGTGGCCATTTTAAAGTGCCCTTCAGCTACTCCTTTTCCCACACTAACACTGCAGAAACAAACCACTGGGATTTCACTGTGAGTAAAATGAATATTTGTGGAGAATGATTAAAGAACAGTTACTAAGCACATTTCTGTATTTAGTATCTTCCTGTCACAACCCTTTGTTACAGTAAAACTGCATTTGCTATAATAAATAATCTTTGGCTTGCACATTTATTTTTATACTAATTATATGACTATATTGTTACACAGATAATTGTGGGACTTGTCAATTAAATTCTCCTTTCCAAGCTTGATGAGTCTGCTCTTAGTACCTTATGCACATGCACAGAATTCTGCCTCTTATAAACTACAGTTTGCTTGATATATGCAGGTTTTACAGTTTATCAGATATTATGCTGAAAACTTCCATTCTCTTCATTTTTTTTACAATGCAGTGCTGCATAAGAAGGTACTCTGTATTCATTTCTCAGACCATACTTTAAAGTTCATTTTTTAAACTTTAAAAATAATCATGAAAAACTCCTACTGGATTATGTCCAAAGATCCTAATCAGGCCTGTACCTGGATGAGATTTTTTTAATCATTTTTCCATTCTATTGAAGTTAGACAGCACATTTAATGACCCTAGTCCTTCTTAACAATAAGAAATTAATTTCTAAGACTAGGGAAAGCAGAATACTTGCAAGTTAAAAGGTAGTGCTGTCCACTACATAAAAGGGAATTTCCCACAGAAAGTGTGCTGATGCTGATCTAGCTTTTTCTGATTTTCTTACTAATCAATGTGTGCAACATCATCACAGGTAATGATGCCATTTAAAACAATATTTGTTAGATTTTTGACATTCCTTTGCATAATATGTGAACAAAAACAGTACAGTATTATGTAGTACAGAAAATAAAAGCATTAGTCCTTTCCCTTTGTCTAAATTGAACAGGAAGCTGACTAGCAGCAACAGGTGGTGAAAAACAAATTGCATTTAGAAAATTCCATCACTTAATAATTTAGGGCATAATTAGTAATATAGGAAAATTTATTAATTCTTTTTATGAGTTCTAGCCTACTGTGTCCTAAATACACAGAGGATCTGCCATCAAAATCAAAGCAAGTTTAACAGTTCACCTCAATGACTTCTAAAACTTGCACATGAGATTTTATAAAATAATGCACACACTGATCCGTGTGACACACAGGTTTGGCTTGAAAATTAAAGGCTGGAAAAGGAAGGGTATACTGGTTTGGCCCCCTAATTCACATGTTATATTATCCTGCAGAGAGTTTAAGTGCCCACAGACTGAAAAAATGCTCCAACTGTTTTCTCATAAAATACAACATATGATACAGATATTCATTGGTCACTGCAGGTGGGGAAAAGCCTTACTCTCAGAGGACTGGGAGGTTCAGTAACTTCCTTAACTTTTAAGTACTTAATGAACCTTCTTGATGAAGCTAGAAATCTTGTAAAATCAGGCTTTTAGAAAATACCCAGTCCTATCTCTTTCTATCCAGATGAGATGTACCAAGACAGCAGTTTATATAATTAGATCCATGGTTGATTCACATTTTTTAACTCATTGGACACCCTTGAAATTTGTCAATACAAGATGCTGTTATTCAGACATTATTTATTATAGTAAAGATTTGTTTAGAAACAGAGAACTGAGTAATGGCAAGGACTTGAATCACTTTACCTTGTTACACTCAAAGATGACATCCATTGAAAGGCGTTCCCTAATCCCAAGGGCTGCTCTGCCCAGAGCTGCTGAACAATAGTATGTCTTCAGTCCTAGCATTTCATCACACATGATCCATGCTGAATCAGCATGGAACTTTCCTACCTTAAGAAAAACAGAAAAAATCCCAACCATAGGACATTCCTGAGTGAAGCAATTGATGCATCATTGTATCAAGAACTATCATCATAGTCTAGCTATGGAGAATGAAAGCAGTGCAATGGTAGCAGGGCTGATGAGCCAAAGAACTATGCTGCACACCAGGGAATGCCAGAGCTGTGTGCGGATGGTTAAAGGACAGAAGCCCCTTTGACTTCTGGTATAAGAATTCATGCCAGTCAGCAATACAAACTGAGACTGTTCTCTTCCTTCTTCAAATATGCCATTATTTCCCAGGTGTCACTGATAGAACCACCCTAAATATCCAATTCAATTCTACTTCATCTAGTGATAATCAATATGTACTTTAAAAGGCTCAAAGTTGAGATAGACAAAATTTAACTGCAAATGCATTAAAAGATTGATACTATTCTAGACTTGAAAGAACCTCTAGTAGAACTGGACCATGGCACTGAAATTGCTTAGAAATTGAGATGGATATTTAACTGTAAACAGGTGGAAGACATTCACACCTAGTGTACCAATGCATTCAACAATAGTTTACCTGATGATACCTTGCTATTTTTTGAAAGAGGTGACAAGAGTACACGGCTTTTAATTCTCCTCAAACAGTCATAATGATTTTTTTTGCTGCATTAATTTGTGGCATCCCACACAACTCCATTCTCTCCAGTCATTTTCTGTATTACTCTCAATCACCAAGGGGAATTTGTCAGATCATCTAGAGTTGTATGTCACTAAAACGGTGGTATTTGGCTCTTTCTGTTTTACCACAACTCCAGTATACAAAGTACTTAGATAAAATCAATTCATTTATAAAGACCCCAGGCTGCATTTGAATCTGAAAAAGAAAGAGCACTGAGGGGCAGGGGGAGGAATGACAAAGAATATGAAGGAAGGTGAATTCTTCTTTGATTGAAAATGTGCCCCAAATCAGCCAGTTATATACATAGCTTCAGAGTATATGGATTCCTTGATGCAACTAAGTTACACAGCATATCCATAAGCAGCAGTTTCTATTACCACTGATTGCTACAAGGTTCCATCCCCTTCTGGCAGATGAAGCCCAGCTTTTGGTTATTTACATGTGTCACCTCTCAGCTGGATTACAGCCATGTAGTTCCTGGGCATGAAGCCATCACACCTTAGGAAACTCCAATTAGTACAACATGCTGTAATACATGAGCTGCCCTGAGCAAATCTATCCTCTCTTACAGTGACTTCTTTTTGACTCCTAAAGCAAAGGAAAATCTCAGTTACCACTTTCAAGACAAACAATAGACTGGGGCCAAGATTTTTAGAAGACTAAATTAAATTTTGGGATCAACAACTTAAAATACAACTTTACTTTTTCAGTACCATAAAGCTCAGAAAGGGAGTTACAACTCATCTGCCTAGAAGACAGAACACCCCCAATGCTGGAAGACAGAAATAAATTCAATGTGCACTACTGTGACATTTATTAAGTACTTATTAAAAANAGAGGAAGAATTAACAGAAACAATAATACTGACAAAATCATAGTTTCCACTACACATGTTTTTGCCCCTAGGGAAACTATTTTGAGAATAAAAAAGAACACACATTAAGGAAATAAAATAATAAATATTAAACAGATGTTTCCTAATAATCTACTGAAAGGCACCCACAAAAGATTAATGAGTGCAGCACAATGCCTGTGTAGAGCTGAGAGCATGGACTACCTGACTGTGAAGTCATGTTTCCAGTCATTTAGTTCTTTCTTTTCCTGCACATATCAAATCTATGGGTTAAAAGGGACATTATTTCTTTAATGAGCATATTCCTCACAAAAGAGAAGGTGCCAGTGTAGTGATAAAAGCTTCATTACTATCTACTGAGCACTCACTATCATCTTTCTGAGAAGAGCCCAGCTCTTTACAGTGGACAAATTTCTGTCTCAAAACTGACACCACCGCTGCCAGTGTCAGATCACAGGCCATGGGACACAGGCACCTTAATTCTCTCTCCTTTGGGGATTTTCCCTCCCAGTGGGATGAGCAAATCCGTGCTGGTGCTGCAGCAGAGGCTGCCAGGTCGCTGCCTGTGCCACCTGCACTGCACCTGATACTGCTCCTAGCCCAGGGCTGCTGTCTCCAGGGCCCCATCCAGCACCTTTCTAAAGCACTAAATTAACTGCAGAAGAAAGAGATTCCTACTGCAACTGCAACACATGAGGAAATGATGCCAACTCTGTCAATGATGAGTGTTCTGCTTGCCATGTTGAAATTGTTTGTCCTGTTGTGCATATCCATAAATCAAGCAGCTATTATTTTTTTTCCCAATTAAACACAGTCCTTACAATTTACAATAGGTCATTCAGAAGTGTGTCTAATCTGTCTATCCTCACTAAATAAAAGACTAGATTCAGGCTTACAAACAAGGAGTCAGTTGTAACACATTAACTGGAAAAAAAAAGGCAGAAAAAAAGCTGTGGAGCTGTATTCTTAAAGGATTAACACTGGGAAAATCTCCAGGCCAATAAAAGAAAAAAGAACAAGTGTGTCCACACTCCAAACTTGATGGCAAAACTCCCTCTCTGCTATTTCAGGGGATAAGAGCAGCTTATGCGTAACTAAAAATAACCATGCATTTGCACTTGCTAAACTGACCTCCAGACCTCATAGGTTTTTTCAGTGAAGGCCATGCAAAATGCTTTGTTAATTTGTCATCTCAGTATTCAGCTGGTATGCAGATTCCTGTGGACAGGTGAAGCTTGTGTCACAGGCCATTAATCAGATATCCTCCCCCTCACATACATGAAAGCATGGCCATTGATCAGTGATCCTTAAATCTTTTCGAAGTCACTGAAGAGCAAGAGTTCAGCTTTTCCTAGCAACTGAGAAGCTGAATTTCCTTACAAACAAACCAATCTTCTGCCACTGCATTAAATAACTCAAAAGGAAACACTGGAATTCCATGTTGTGTGCAGAGTAACCTATCCTTTGAAAACGATTATTTCTTCCCTCCACTCCACTCCCCTACTTCTGTGGTGATGAAAGAACACATCTGACCTTTATAACCTTGACACTTGCCTGCAGTAATCTTATCCATATGAAATGTGATTTTCTGTGACTTAAATTTGTGAGAAGTGACATCTTAGAGCAAATAGTTCAACATACAAGGACAAAACCAAAACGTCAACAAGAACAACCTCTCCAAACTGGATCCTCCAGTCCATCTGAGCTGGGCTCACTGCAGACAAGCAGAAAATGAAGAGTTGAAGATAAAGTAGAGGATAGACTTGGGTTGCTAATTTCAATCTCATCCTAGGGAGACAATCACTTAAGATTAGCCTCAGCTGTACCTCTTTATCACACTGCCAGTTTTGGAGGGGTGAGACACCAGTTATAGGACAAGGAACATTTCCAATCCTCATTTCTCTTTTTGCAGTCAGGCTGAACTGGCAGAACTTACTAAATACCTGTATTATTTAATATCCTGTTTGGTTTGGAAACCATTCATTCCATTGTTATGCAATGCTCTCCATGGCACTGCCTACTCCTTTCTTTGCAGTTTTGGAGTGGATAAGAGCTCTTGAGACCACAGCAATTCAGGCAGGATACAATGAAAAGCACAAGGAAGACTGGACAGGTCTCAGATTTCATACATGGTGTAGTTATTCTTAATGGAGGAATTCTCACTCATAGGATTTCATGCCTCCCTAAGAGTATCAGATCTATTAAAAGTGCCAAAGAGCTGCCATAAACTGAAAAGGAACTGGGGAAAAAAAATCATTCTCTAAAATTCAAAAAACCAGTTTGGTGATGTTTTCACCCAGGTTTGCTATTTTTGCTGGCTTTACAGATGTAATGCTTTTAATCTGCCAAAAACTTTGTCTCCTGCTGGGGAGAAATGGGACTTTTTCTAAAGAAAAGAAAGGAAACAAAAAGAAAAGAAAAACAAAGACATTTTCTTAGAGATATTTTAGTGAAACTGTTGGTAGTCCTAGAGTTGGTGACAGTTGTGTCTGAGAGAATAAATCAATGCTGGTAAAGCAGTAGATTGTTAGATGACATTTTTTTCTCAGGTGAAAATCTCAAACCATCTTTTAACTGACTTTGGGATAGTAGAAAAAAAGGAGAGAAGAAAGGATTCTGATCAGAGCAAATAGAGGAAAAAGGCAAGCGAATAAAAGTCTTCATGAATCTCTTCTTCCCCAAATCGTCATTGTCTGTTTAGACTGCATGGACGTCAAATGGGGATAGCTTCCTGCTAAAGCTGCTTCAGGGCCCTGGTAGGTCTGGGCACCACACCAACAGCCACTTACTCTCGCCACTCATCCTCTTCCACTCTGATAATCACAGCAGCAGGTTGATTATTGGGTTGTAAAATACAAGGGATTTAGTGCTGACTGCAGCACTGAGTGCCTTGTCAGATTCCTCACTGTAGATCATTTTCATAAAATTTGTCAAGGGTCTTGTCTGAATTGTATTTTCACATAGTTAATCCTCTGTCTGTGCAGCAATCTGGCCCTGTGCTGCCTCCACTGCAAAGCACGCCTGTGGCTGACCTCCCTGCACTCCCTCCACATTTATCAGGATGCAACTGGCCCAGCCACCCACTTAGCAGGTCCTGACAAATACTGCCACAGGCACATGCGGACTGACCACAAAGAAAAGTAAAGACAGTGAGGAAATTAAAAAAAATCTAGAGGAGGTAATATGAGATAACTGCTGACAGACTTCCCTGAAGTGCACTCTGCAATGTGTAGGAACGGTCTGTGGAAAGGAGTAAGACATATCTCTGAGTTCAGGCCCTGAACTTTGGCAGAGTTCACAGATAAGTTCACTAGGAGCCAAGCTTAGCAGTTTATGATAAGGATGAGTTAATAAAATGGAGAATGGACTTAACCAGTGCCCAGCAGTAGTAGTGGAACAAGTTTTGACTGCAAGAAAATGGAGTATTAAAATACAAATTATCAGCTTGACCTTAATACCAGAGAGAGAAATAGTTCAATTTTCCCTATCCATTTTCTGGTCCATTTCAGTTCACTTGTATTTCTGTTTTCCTTTCTTTCTTTTTAATTATAGGTAATGAAACTCTTGCCACCTTTGATCCCACCTGTGACCATATTCAAGGTATTTAAGCCCTGCAGTTAAAAAAAAGGCATTTTTTTTGTTCTTCTTCCAGTGCCTCACTACGCACATCGTTGAAAATGACCACAAATATCTGCCTAGAAATAGGGAAGAAACAGGGACAGAACAAGGGAAAGACAGCACAAGAATGCATTGTGTTTCATCTTGACAGACAACAATACTCTTCTTAGGTCACATTTCCAATCTGAAAATTAAATGCAGTGGAAAACAATGGAAGCATTTTGTAAAGGAAAAAAAGATTATATTATTCAGGAAGGAAAGGAAGTGGTTCAAAAACAACTCAGGAGGAGACAAGAATCAAAATGTCAAGAACTTCAATATTTATTTTTGGAAGATATGGAGCTTTTGTTTGTAATTAATAACTAGTAACTCCTCCCTAACAAACAGTGCTTTCTTCCATACTCCCCTTCAAACACAGGCCATTTCCATTACGCGTGCATTTCTCTTAGTATTTTTAACAGATAGTTTTCCTAGTAAGATGACTGATACGTTAAAAAAAAAAAAAAAAAAAGGC
>VZTH01014147.1:0-48052 GCA_013397815.1 Aleadryas rufinucha | reverse complement strand
TATGTAAAGTATGCGAAACTTAAAAAAAAAAAAAAAAAAAAAAGCTTGCTGTGCAGCTGAACTGAGAAACAGGACTTTGTTCACTCTCACTAATAGATCAACTGACAGTCAAAAATAGACGTCATTTTGTCTGAAGGAAGCCACTTAGCAAAATTCAGCAACATTTTCAGGTGAATTCAACTATAGTTAACTGAAGTCTGTTATTTACAAAAGAACATAAAAACCTATTAGGTTTCTTGGCTCAAAAGCTGAGAGAAATGTATTAGTACAAACATGGTTCAAAAGGTATGAGAAATGTGTAAATACAGACCTTTAAATACAGACTATTTTTATTTCTATAAGAACATTAAGATGCCTGATGACCCAAATTCAACAGCACTGGAGCATATAGTGTTTTATACAGCAACATGGTCAACTCTGGCTATTATTCGTAACACTTCTTTCTTTACATACATTTTGAATAGTCTCCATAAACTGACAAGTAATACAGGTTGTTGCAAGCTCTTGGCAAATGATATTTGAAAAGGTATGTTAAAATTCTTTCCTGTGTTCACATCATTGCCTTGTGTTCACAGGAAAAAGCTGAAGATACCTTCATGCTCACGTTTATTCCTTTTGCCTCATTGTAAAAAATGTCAATTAGTAGACTTTTTGCACTGAAAATTTTTACTTTGTAACTAATGATCTACTTTACCATATTTCTAATATTTTTCTACATATTCACAAGCCCATTCTCATTTCTGAACTACAGGCTTATTACTTCTGATAAAAATAAGATTATAATTTCACTTGAAATTAAGTACATGTGAAATAATTGTAGTAACTTATAGGGGTGACACTCCAAACTTAAAACATAATTACACCCAGGCTGCAGTACTCAAGTTTTTACCTCTCAAGGTTGTTTTTAAGTATCCAAGAAGTGCACAGAGGAGAAAAGAAGAAGAAAAAGAAAAAGATTCTCATTTCTCTTTTTCTTAAATTCAGAGTGTTTTGGTATGGCAGTGTTGTACTGACAAAATACTGTAAGGAATAAAATCTTTATATGCACTCTCTATTTAAAATTCAGTATTCTCTTTTTCTTCAGATAGCAGCTACTAAAAAAAAACCAAAAAAACACAAAAAACCCCATATGGTAATACTGAATGGTGAACTATCACTATCACCCCCAGGCACTCTCTATGTAATGTAGCAGGAGCCTGTGTTTAAACACATCCTGAACGTCTGACGCGCGCTGTACGATCAGTGTCTGTCGTGACTGTGCTGTCCTAGGGCCAAAGACTCTGAACTGCTGCCTGAACCCGCAAGCGACAATTTTTGAAGATCAGGATTGAAGTACAGTAGCAATGGGGAAAAGTAAAGATGCTGTTACCCTAGGAATTCATTACTGAGTTATTCAGTTGTATCCTTTTCACAAACACTAAAAATTCCTTAAAAATGCACACAAGCCACAAGAACAAAAAGGTGCGTGGGCCTCGGTTGCTAGCTGGGGTTAAACCACGACAGTTTCCAAGACTGGCAAGTCAGAANTAGGGGTGACACTCCAAACTTAAAACATAATTACACCCAGGCTGCAGTACTCAAGTTTTTACCTCTCAAGGTTGTTTTTAAGTATCCAAGAAGTGCACAGAGGAGAAAAGAAGAAGAAAAAGAAAAAGATTCTCATTTCTCTTTTTCTTAAATTCAGAGTGTTTTGGTATGGCAGTGTTGTACTGACAAAATACGGTAAGGAATAAAATCTTTATATGCACTCTCTATTTAAAATTCAGTATTCTCTTTTTCTTCAGATAGCAGCTACTAAAAAAAAACCAAAAAAACACAAAAAACCCCATATGGTAATACTGAATGGTGAACTATCACTATCACCCCCAGGCACTCTCTATGTAATGTAGCAGGAGCCTGTGTTTAAACACATCCTGAACGTCTGACGCGCGCTGTACGATCAGTGTCTGCCGTGACTGTGCTGTCCTAGGGCCAAAGACTCTGAACTGCTGCCTGAACCCGCAAGTGACAATTTTTGAAGATCAGGATTGAAGTACAGTAGCAATGGGGAAAAGTAAAGATGCTGTTACCCTAGGAATTCATTACTAGTTATTCAGTTGTATCCTTTTCACAAACACTAAAAATTCCTTAAAAATGCACACAAGCCACAAGAACAAAAAGGTGCGTGGGCCTCGGTTGCTAGCTGGGGTTAAACCACGACAGTTTCCAAGACTGGCAAGTCAGAAGGCTTGCAGCTTCTGGCACCTGGCTCCTTCTCCACCTGCAGCTTTGCAATTCCAAAGTAGGTTCAGTTCCCTGGTAGCAGACTAAGTGAAGAAATCTCTGTTTTGGGCAGCCTCACCAGCAGGATGCAGCAAGTGACAGTGGTGGGAGACCTTCTGCTGCAGGGAAAAGGACACCTGTCTGCCATCAGTCTCACAGTGCAGGCAGGTTTGTTGCTTAGTGGAGGGAACTGAGCAGAACAGGAGGGACCCAAGAGGTTGTACAGTCTCCTTCCTTGGAGGTTTCCAAGGACCAGCTGAACAGCCTGAGCAGCCTTGTCTGACCTCCACCTGGCCCTGCCTTAAGCTTGCAGGTGGACTAGAGACCTCACGAGGTCCCTTCCAACCTGAATTATTCTGAGATTCCATCAGGCCAGGAGAACATATTGCTCAAATTAGAGGCAAACTGTGTGATAGCATCTTCCCTCAGTTACAACAGCATTAGATCATGTGAAAGAAAATGGAGTAAATTCATACCAGCCATCAAGAGTAACTAGCTGAGAACAGAAACCTGTACAAAAGAGAAGGAAATGTAAAGCAGTTCCTTCTCAAAGTGTATCAGTAAAATATGTTTGCTTTGCTGCTTCAGGCCAGGAGAATTCAGGTACTGCAAGAGATTTTATGCTTTAAAATACAACTGGGGTTACACATCAGCAACAAAATTCAGTAAAAATCTCCTTATACTAATAAAGGCAGAATGAAAAGCTAGAGCAACTCTTGCAATTGTGGCAATGCATTGCAACTGTAATACACAAAAGCAGAAGCAGAGACAGCAGCAAATGCAGTAGCAGTTCTGCAGTTCTCCACCCAGCAGTAGTAATCGCTGACGTTATCCCTCATCTTTTACCACCAGCTTAACATATTCTCATTTCAGTTCTTCCCATTCACAAAACCCTTGGTTACTCAAATACTTTACCTCTGAACATCACCTCAAGGCAGGAGCATGGAAACTACCCAAACACTTTCTAGACTCAGCTTTGAAACTTGCTCCGGGCTTGTAGCCAGGAAGTCCAGAGTGCCAACGTGCTCTGTGGAATAAACCCCCAGAGGAAGAGCGTGGGGTTGGCACAGCCAGACCAGCACACTGTGTCCCTTTTCCCTACACCCTCAGGGGAATGCTCTGTATGCAGTGGACTTTGATGGATGACCAGGTTCACAAATCCCAAGTACAGGGAGCAAACTGAGGCAATTGCAGGCACCTGGTGTTGGGGTCAGACCACTGCTCTTGATTCCCGCCTGCCCTTTTTGTAACCTGCCACCAAATGCTAGGAGGGTCTAAAACATTTCCAGAGGGAGAGGTAGTATTTAAATGCCCTTTACCCTTCACTCTGCACTGGCATGAAGAAGCTGTGTTATGCCATCTAGAAGCAGTTTCGATGATTTAAAGGATCCCCTTTTGAGGATGAAACCACTTGATCTCTCTCTGCCTTCTCAATGTGAAATCCGCATGCCTGGCCCAGTTTCCCCTCTGGTGACAGAACATTATTTTAGACAAACTGCTTCAATGGCCGGACTGTTAAACAGGCAGAGTAAACATTTAGTCTTTTTTGTTAGGAAGCTGCTTTCCCCTCCCACGGAAAGACACTGAGAGCTGGCTGTCTGTAACGCTTATTGCAGCAGGGCACACAAGAAGATAACCGTAGCCCATATCTTTTAAAAATGACTAATGTAGAGCTCTGTCCGTACATAAATATTTATGACAAAACAGCTGGTTTTAGTTGAAGATGTTTAACTTATAAGAGCTCAATTTTATAATCAAGGCTAACAAGTCCCATGAGCACAGACTGGAATGTAAACACGCATTTTGGTGATTCCAACTGAAGAATGCTCTACCACAAATTTCCAAATGAGAAGATGGAGGAAGAAAAAAAGAGTATATGATATGATAAGAAAAAGCACCACTAGTTTATTTATCTCATTCAACCATTAGTATAAGTAATGAAACATCAATAATTTTTACTTAGTTTATAAAAATTTGGCCAGTTATGGCCTTGAGGGTGGTGATTCCTTCCTTGGTAAAGAACATTAGCATCACATGCTTTCATTATAGTACCTGTGCCTACTAAAAATGCACTTAAATTTAATGTGTGAAAATGTCAGGCTTTTTAAAGACAGGACCAGATCTCATGTAATGGGTATTTATCTAGTTAGGTATCTATTTATTGATCTAATGTGTATGTTTACACAAAATACACAAATGTTATACAAAAAGTATATAGTAGCAGATGCTTTAAACAGATTAAATGTTAATTTTATACATCTCTGAAGTCTGTGCCTCATATTAATAAAGTGGATTGTCAGAATTTTCCATTGTTCCACTTCAAAGCATGCAATTATATTACCTTAATTGGAAGCACTGATGTGTTTTTACCAAGGATGTTTATTTGTGTTCTGACTACTGAGATATAAATATGAGACCATTTGCTACATTTAGTTTTCTACTTATATGATTTTTTTGTTGTCTGCATTTTATCTTTACAAACTATCATACCGAGTATATTCCCAAGGCAGGAACTATGATTTTAAGCTAATATAATCTAAAATCCTTTTTCTTATTGAGATCTCTGCTTGATTCTCTATAGTCACAGAACTTGATAACTGCAGAATGTTAATGTCAGTGAGAAGCATCACAAGTTTTTGACTTGTGAATGCAACAGAATCCAACAGGTTAGGAATTCATATACTGAACACTGGCATCCACTAATCCAAAAGCAAAGTTTATGTGTTATTTATATCAGAACAGTCAACATGGATATCCAGAAATTTTTATAGCTTCTGCATTAGTGAAAATATAGTGTATCTGAGAGGTTCTGAACTGTGGGGATGAGAATGAAATCCTTTAAGGAGTTTTCCCTTAGACAACATTTACCAAATTACAATAATCCTTTTCTAATCCCACAATAAAAATACATTACTTTGCCTTGCACTTTGTTTGCTGTGATACAGTTCTGCTTATCCCAATATAGAGAGAAGTCTGTTCATGGTTTGACAGTACACTCAGACCTGTGGTCAGTGGTGGTGAAAACTGTGTGTATTCATTAGAGAAACAGCCTTACATTTCACTTAGTAGAACATGCCAACTAAAAGGTGTTTTTCCTCAGATAATTTGCTATTAACTGAAAAAATCATCATTTAAAAAATCTTAAAATAATTTATCAGATCATAAAATTCTAGATTTATCATCTAATTAAGGTTTAACTCCACAGAAGGATACGTCTCTGGGCTTTTCTTTGACTCATCTAATGTGCAATAAATGTATTTCTAAGGGTTTAGCACAAAAAACTTTTTGGTCTCCTACAGAGATTTTTGGTGATTTACACTTGAATTTGCATAACGGCACCAATGAGACTGTTTCAGAAATGCAATTCCCAACACAAGTCTAAAAAGCGCACACGAAGTACCTAGCTGTAACCTTATACAGTCACATCTGTTCACCTCAGAATTGTCTAATGTGACCTTTTGAATTTAGCTGGGCTTTTCGGTATTCACACAGTGTTCAGTCCAATGAGAAAAACATTTAGGAGTTCTCACAATGTACACCCAGAGATGAAATGTCATTTCTCTGGGGGATGATCAGAACATGTTTAGTGTTATGCTTGCATTAGCTGACACACGAGTGCTGATTAGATGAAAAGGTCTGCAGCCATCCTAAGCTGACAGTGTACAACAGCAGCACAGGTACTAATCACGCTTCCCCTTATGTCCTGAGCACAGAAATATGTGAAGAAGAATACAATGAGAGCAAACTATCCAAATTCTGACAGAGAATAAAATCTCAGGGAGGTCTCTGACAGCCCCATAGCCCGCAAATCAGTATCCATATTCTGAGCATTCCCTTGGCAATTTGGGGGGTTAAATTTCAGAGGAAACAGGAATGGAGTCAAAATACTCTGAGTCAGTATTCTGGACTTTGCAGTGAAACTTCCCCACATGATCCCAAAATCTACCCTCTAGGCATGTTCAGAAGATTATGGCAAATCCTGGGACTTTTATGAACCCTTGTGGCAGTGTCTTACAGCTTTTTACTTCCAGATGAGACAAAAACAGATGCATAAGCAAGAGCAGAGAAGCTTTCACTTTTCACAAAACATGGAAGGGAAGAAAACACTCCTTTCAATTTGGTTAGGAGGGAAGTGCTGTTAAAGCCACAACATTAGAATACCATTACTAAAACATAAGTTTTGCTGATATGCAGATGAATCAGAGGCTTTTCCATTAACAGGGATCTCCTTGTTTGAAATGAGCATATGTTTAGCCAGGAATTGGATAGTTTTGTCCTTGCCATTGGTACTGACACCACAAGTGGAATTCATCTAACAAAAAAGTTCATATGTTCCCTTACTTTCCCTCACTCTGAGCTCATCAGTGTTGTCACACAAGTACTGCATGAAGAAGAGGGCAGACAACACTTTTGTCACTGACCAACCTGCATGTTTGGCTACCTCAAGATGCCACTAAACCACTGCAACCAAACTGGTAGCAGCAGGTGTGGAAGAAGGGAAAGAAAGGAAAGAACAGGAATGGTTTTGTAAATCAGACTTAGACACAGCTGACATTTGCTGTAAGAACATTCTTCAACTTTTGCCAAAGCTTTTATGAATGAATAAATACAATTTACACAGGGAATAAGCAGCTCGAGAGTCCATGTACCAAGGTAAAAATACATGTAAAGGTGGGTAGAAATGCAGCAACCTGGTAAACAAGAGACGTCCCTCTTCTAGGATGATCCAGGCCAGCTCCACTGTACTGCTGGTCTTTCAGCACAGGGCAGAAACTAAGGCACCTATCTTTCCCTCAAAAGTCTGTATCATTAATAAAAAAAAATACTTGCTTGTCAAAGCATCTTTAACATGCTATATCTAAAGTGTTTGTGACCTGGATGACACACTAGAGCTGCCTTGCCTTTGCTAGAATTTTTAGAGCTATAACTTTCCTTTTAGCACGAAAGTTCCTCCCTTGGAAGAGCTTGTTCTCATTCTTTGTGCATCACTGATGGCTTCAGCTCACTGGAGAACTGATCCAATCCACTGGAATCAGCTTTCAATGATGCAAAATGCAATCAAATCAAGGAATTGCCCTAGGATATCAGCTATAGAATAGATTATAAAAAAAGGTTTCAAATTTTAATTTCAGTTCAGGGAAGTTTTTTTATAAGCATTTCTGTAGGTGCCCCTGCAGAAAACAGTTGATGTAAAGTGATTACTACCAATCTTGACAACTTCCTACAAAAAAAAGCCCACAATCAGAAAAAACCCACAATGTTCTTTTGCCATCTGCAAAAACTGAAAACATCAGTACACTCTAAGAATCCAACTGCTATTCCTTGAATATTCTAGGAAGCCAAGTTATAACACTCATCTTTAAAAGTAAAGGATTACTCTGTACTAGAGCATTTTCCATTAAACACATAAAATATAATGTTTCAGGTAACTACAAGAATAGAATTTTTTTCACTAAAGATTCTTTAATGTATATTAAGTAAGACATGGAAATGTTTAGCTGTGTGAGACTGCAACACCACCCATTTTATGAATTCTAATCAGAAATACTAAGCATTGCTTCATTTCAAATGAAACAAATTTAAAAATCCAACATTCCCCATGGAACAATGATGTGAGCAAAGGTCTTTGCAAGTTCCCTTAACGATGGAACAAATCTTTATATTGCAAGCCATAAGGATGATTGAATGGTTCCTCAGTAAAACGTGAAAAAATATATGGGGGGAAATATTTCAGAAGATGCCACACTAAATTAAGAGTTTCATGCCTGTGAAGAAAATCCAAGGAAAATCTATCTACGGGATAGATTTTCACTTTATTACAGTAGAACTAATTATATATTCATTAAAAACAATGACTGGTTTATAAAATGGGATTCCTTCTGCTGCATTTTTCTCTTAATGAATCTGAACAGACCTAATGCTAATATTAATGTCCTATATATAAAAATTAAAAATAAAATATGTATGATGCACAAGACTCCTCTTGCTTAAATTATTTGAGTGCACTCACAAAATCAGGACCAATGTATATTTTGACCATAAAAATCAACTAAATAGAAATTCAAATTCAAATTCTTGAACATTTCCAGAAAACTATACCACATAATACCAGTATAATAGACAACTTAATATTTCAATGAGGTTTTTTGTCTGTTAAGTAGCAATTTTTATTATTTAAGAATTCATCAAAGAAAGAGCTTTTCAGGAATTTCCTTTTTAGGTGTTTTGCAACTAAACTATTTTGAAGTGGAGATTTTTTTTTTAATATTATACAATTAAATAAAATTTTTTACATTAAGCATCTCATTTTCATAATGGAAATATTTAAATTGTGCATTTACTAGCCAGTATTGTTCTATTTTTAAAATTACTGTCAAGCTACATATGTCTGGTAACTCCCTTTGAAGTAAATGAGTAACATTTATTCTCAATAAAGCTTTCATTTTAACTAGGCACATTAGATATCATTAGTACAAATTCATTATAAATTATACTTCAGATTTCATAGAGAGTTATTTACTCAGCACTTTTTTATATTTGAAAGTTAAGTAAGATAATATTAGTTTTAGTAAATGCCCTGCAGTTACCCAGATTTAATATGAAATTATTTTCCTTGTTTTCTATTTTACTCATAAGGCACAAATATACAACCTAGGTTTATTCACAACTATTCAATTAAGTTCTATATTTATTTTCATTCTAATGATATATCTAAATTCATAAGTGTTATTTAAGATGATGTATTACAAAATACTATTTTGAATGTAATTATTTTAAAAGTTACATGAATTCTAAATTATTGCCCAATTATAAGTGAGCCTAATGTTGTTTTATATGATCCATCTTTAAAAAGTGATTTCTGCTTAATGTGCTGCTTTCAGCTTCACATGTTAATTGTGCAGTACCTACATTTGGTACTTAGGGTAAACTTGGCCACAGTTTGGGTTCAAGTGGCTCAGCCCCTGTGTATAAAACAAGGAAGTGTAACTGAGAAGAAATTGCCTGAATTTTTCTGTCAGACATATTTATGACTTTTTTTGCCATAGAAATGCCAAGGAAGAATAATTTCACTGAAGCAGGAACAACAGAATAGTTGTGCAACATGACCCTTATAATTAAATAAAGGATGCAAATGGCAAATCCAATGAGGGAAGAAGTGTGTATTATGATCATTTTACCTTCTGTCTTTGAATATTAAATATTTGTCTTCTCTGATTACATTTAGATATTTTTCCATTCCTGCCCACTCCAAATTAGATATGAAAGAGGAACCATTGTTCAGGTAGGAAAGGAAGCCAGAACTCCAGCTGTGCCTGCAGCTAGAAAAGCAGTAGACAAAAGAATTTTTTTGCTCTTAAGAACAGCAAAACAGCACAAAGGACAAAATGACATTTTCCCTTTGACTTCTTTTTTCAGTCTTTGTTTCAAATGAGCAAATCTCTTCAAAATGAATGTTCTCAAGCAACCAAACTCACATGATTTTTTCTGTCCTCTGTAAACAGGAAAAAATATTTGGAAAAGCTCAATATGAAATGTTGGTATGATTTTCAAATCAGCCACAGTTTCTGAGATCTGCAGGTGTTTAAGACCTCATTCAGCTTTGTTAGACTAGTCATCACATTTTAAAAAAAGAATTCATAAATTAATAAATTTAAAGAGCTAAATTCTAGAAATAAGGTGGGAAGACAATCAAAGCTTTGTTGATTGACATTTTTTCCTCTGTTTCCATCAATATTGCAGAATTTCTTACCCATCCTTAATATAGACTTGGCCAATTTTTTATTATCTTATAAATCAGGACTGATTTGAACAAATCCTCCCACCAAAAATTAAGAATAACCTGTATATGATTTGACAGGAAATTAGAAAACAATGAGTAAGTTTCTGTGTGAAATAGAAGTTCCTAATGTTATGGCATTGAACCTCACCAACGCTTTATAGCCCCAGAAATTTTTCACTGTAAGAATCTCATGTTATGAATTTTCACTGCAAAGGGTGCTACACTTTAATTCTTCTTCTGGCTTCTGCTGACTTGCCAGCTAAAGCAGAAAACAGAAAGCAGCCCCGAAATTATCTCAAAGACAATACAGTCACTTGGTGACTTGCAGATTGATATCCACAATTGCAATTCAAAATCCGGATGGTGTTTCTTTCATAAGTCACATCAGAGCCCCTAAATACCACACAAAAATTAGTTTTTATTTTCTCTTAGTCTAGTGTAATGGAAATAATTGTGCTTAAGTTCATCTCCTATACAAGTTCAAAAATTTTATTATTTTCACGAGAAATCACAATTTATCCAAACAACGCTTGATCATAATGTTTCACTTTTACTTGTATCACTATTATTTGGTATGCATAACCTTTCTACTAGCACTTTTGAAAAAAAGTGTTTTCTGTATCAGACTCTTATCCAAAGGCATAGGATTCTCCTCTCAGTGCCCTGAATTATCTCTGGAAAAACCCACAACTGATAGATGACTCATTCATGTATTGATGCCAACTCAGAAGCTCACTGCACAATGTCACATGTGGGAATCAAAATTATCTCTGGTGAGAAAAGTATTTATATTGCTGTGAGCTTAAACCTATATACTATTTTCATTAAATTACTTTCATTAGCTACCATTTCATCACATCTCTCAGGCTGACTGTGGCCCACTTTCAACATGGCTGCTTCACATGACTTGGAATGGTGACAGTGGAAGCTCATCCTCCTAAAAAAGCTCTTTTATTTTTATAAAAATTCCCTCTGCTCATGAATTATTTACTGTCTCAGACTTTTTAATGTTGATTTTTTTTAAAAAAGGAAATTTAAGAGGTACCCAAACAAAATCGTTCAAAAAATAACAGCTTGGCTAATCTAAAGTGCCAGGATAGCATTAACCTTACTGTTACAAATTAACTTTATACACATTATAAAACACAACTACAAAAATAATGGAAAAAATACTGTAAGATAAAGTAAAAGCAATACATAATTAATGCCATAATAAAAGAGCAATATGATGGAAAACTGTAAGGGAACTAAATACAGCACTGTGAAATGCAGCCCATAAATGTGCATAAAATATGCATAAAGGTGCAACTGCTCTCAGCCTGGTCGCACAAAGGAGGATTTCATGAAGTGACTAATGGTTCACTTGTTCCAACCTGTAGCCTAGAAAAGGACTGAGAAACAGGAATTTTATTTGTCACTTGAGCCATTGGTATTGACTGAAGGGAGAGAAAAGCACCAGGGAAGTGGTAAGGGGAGGGTGGGGGGAGAGGGGCTGCTGAGGAAGCTGAAAGAGCACACGAAGTATTGCAGTCAGCAGTAGAAAATTTTATTCTATCATCATTTATTCATACCATGGTTGTACCTAAGTACCGTAATCAGGTTTCAATGCCTTGTTGTGACAGGCTCTAGAAACATTTTGTTAAAGGTGGTACTACCATTTAATGTGCACTTTGGTGCACTTTCAGTGCCATGCTAATTACTCTTCAGTGTACCAGTCATCTACCAGAAAACACAAGGGAAGTATTATTTGGCATTTTTTTCTCTTTTGGCATTTTAGGATAATATGTAAGACTAGTTAGGCATTTCTCCAGAAAATTACTTTTTAATTATTTCCCAATGTCATAAAAACATTATGAAAAAAAGTACAAACTATGTTTTTAATTATGGCCAATGTTTGGAATCAGAGCTGCACTGTATCCCAAATACACACTGAGCACTATTTTACACAGACAAAGAAAGTACTCTAGAGCACATGCCAGGCTTGAGTACCCTTTCATATACTGAGCATGAGACTAACAAGAGCTGAATTTTACTCAATAAGGAGAATGAAAATTTCTGAGACTGATTGCTAAATTTTCTGTGTTATGAGGGGCTTTTAAGCATTCAAAAGATAATTCATAACCCCCCTTTTTAAGCTGCATCCATATTCCTTCTCTTTGTTTATTTGCCTATTGGCAAGGACAGATACCTGACTTCACACAAATAAAATTGGTATGTACAGCTATCTACCTAAATTACTTGAAGTCCTGATATTAAATAATTTTGAAAATAATAGCTGTAGTGAAGAGCAATTTCTGTTTTATAGAGCTTCTGTTCGAAGCTAAGGCTATGCTATACTGAATCATAGATAACATTTTCTGTTTTAATCTATAGAAAATATTTATATTTGTCATAATCATAGCATGACATATTCCCAACCAGCTCAACATATAAGCCAGTGTATAAACAGAAACAGGTTTTGTTTTAGGATGAATTACAGGAGAGTGGGCACTTGAAAAAAAATGTGGGCAGGAAAGCTTTCTTGAGCACTAGAAAAATAAAGTCATATCATTGAAGAGGGTACAACACATATCCTTCCTATTACTTCACAAATACACTGCAGCATTAAGAAAAAAAAAAAAGCAATAACTTAAAAACCAAAGATGACTGTACTCTATATAATAATAAGATAAAAAAAGAAAACCTGGCTTTGACTAGGATGAATTATGTTTCTCAGACCACTATGATTATTTGAAATGATAAACAAAACAGTGGATAAAGAAGCAGCAATGAATACTATATACTTATGACTTTTGAAAGGCTTTTGATAAAGTTCATCACAAGAGACTATTAAGGAAATTTACCACAAGTTAAGAGGTAAATTCTTGTCAGTGATTAAATGCTGGCTAATAGGAAGGAAGCAAGAGGTAGGAATAAATAGCCCATTCTCAGTGTGGGGAAGATTAATAGTGGGATACTCTAGGGACCAGCAACAAGGCTAATACTGTTTAATATATTTAATTATGATGAGAAATGGGTCAAAAAGCCCCTACAGTTCTGAAGGTTTCTAAACACACAGAAGGTTTGAAATCAGGATCTGGCACTCAGTAGTTGTAGCTCAGACTCCTTTCAACCAAGTGGTCAGAAGAAAAATGGGACAAACATCACAGAAACACAGAAACTCAAGGCACCTGGTCCAGAAAAGCTATCAGTATGTGAAATACACTATCCAAAAAGTCTGTATTTCAGCAGTGGCTATATTTTTAAATAAATATATGAGGTAAATAAATTTTAAATAAATATATGAGATAAATCACTTTCATCATTCAGGATGGAATGCACTAAAGATAAGCTCTTCAAATTACTCCGCCTTCTTGCCCTAACCATTCTGTTGCAGTACAGGACTCTGTCAGGAAATTTCTCCTGTTCCCCTTTCTCTGAAAATATAAGCACATGGCTTCTCTCTTCAAAGGCATGTATAAAATCCTGGTCCCCTCAGTACAGGAGACAGGTACCTTAAACTGTTTCTCCCTCAGTTTTTAGAGCAACAATCTTTTCAGGCTCTTTTGTTCATTCATTTATTTATTTAGGGCAAAATTAAAAGCATACAAGAGGGACAGTGTGTGGATTTCTGTTTGGTTTGGGATTTGGAGGGGGAACATTTGCTTTTCTCTGGTTTTTTAACTAGTTTCTTTTATGTTCTTTTTATTTCTTTGCAGGCACAGACGTCAATAAAACACCACCAGTTAAATCAGTGACAGCAGATACCACGTGCCTTTTTGGTTTTGGAAGAATGTAATTGAGAAAACTGTAAGGGCTAGTACAGCATAGCATAAGAAAAGACAAGGATAACATAAAAGAAGTTAACACGAAGTGAGTAAATCTTTCAACCATATATTTTAAATTAAGTCTAAGTCATGAAAGGCAAGGGACAGAATTCAGTGGTCTTGATAGGCTCCCCAGCCATACGGTCTTGTTGCACTTACACACCTGACAGCAAACTTATTAATACTGTCTTCTCTGTCTCTGTGAATTTCTGTAATTTTTGTCTGGAACTTCTACAACAGTTTGAATTGCAGAGTATATATAAGAAGTCTATGTTTTGCACAATTTCCAGACCAACACCAAGAAGCATATTCTACAATAGATTATTAAAAATGGATCTTCTCTTTATTGATAATCTGAGATGAGATGCAAGATATAGCACAGGTGAATATTGGAAATCAGTGAGTTGTATAACAGGTCTCACTTAGCATGGATTTATTGTGGAATCCTACCACTATATGTTGCATGCTGGAACATATTGTACCCTAATACATAATATTTCAGAGATGAATCAAAAGAATGAGGTAAATCTAATTCTTTGCAGCTCAGGAAAGCACACTGGCATTAGGAATTTAATTTGGCTGGCTGACTGGGAGGAATAAGGGAAAGCTGCAGGGCAGTACTGGGAAGTGTCAGAACAAAAAAAATACAGTCCCTTAACCCTGTGGAGTGCACAGGGCAGAAGTTGGAGGGGCTGTGTGTACCAGTATCTAAAAGCAGCAGAGAGTGGGAGCAGATTATAGTAAGTGAAACTGCTATTAATTTCTTTGCTTGTCTTTTTCAACCAGAGCTGAGAGAAAGATGATTAAGAAAAAAAAAAAGGACTTCTATCCATAGCCATGGAGATCTATCCAGAAAAACTACTAAAAAATATTTGCTAAAGTATTTGTCTAAATATTTAATTTTTTAATAGAGTATTCTCTAATACATAATAAAAGACCCCTTACCAGTTTAGCAAGGCAAGTAAAATTTGCAGAGAATTCTGATGTTTCAGAGACATGTGAGTGGATATGCTGTGTGGCACATGTGCCTATGCTCAAGTGCACTGGTAAATAAAAGACAGTTTTCTTCTAGTACATACTAAAATAGAGCAAGGAAGAGCAATAAGAGAAGCAAGGAAGAGCAATAAGAGAAACAAAGTCTGCAAAGCTGCCTCTTCAGATTTTGGATTGCTGTCCTACAGAAGCAGTTAAAAAGAGCATGTTTATCAACACACAAATTAAAATCGACAAGTGAAGAACTGAAACATTTTTGAAAGGGATCATGTTCAACACTGGTTTTGGGCATTCATGGAAAATTAAGTGTGAGGAGACACCTGCAACCATGCAATTACTACAATAGTCTTTAGGACCAAACTGCTTGCTTGATAATTACAAAATCCCTGTGCATAATGGAGCTTCCTTGCTCAGAAAATCAATCACATACATATTTCAGAGAAAAACTCACCTGCTTGGAGGTGGAAAATAAGTTTTTATTGTTTTTTATAAATTCCTGTTACCTCTACAGGAATAAAACAGATGAGCTTTTGGGGCAGTGTTTGTTCATTGTATTTGTCTCCTTCATTTATGAGCTGTTGGAAAGAAGATTATTTTGAAACTCCTGCTAACACTTGCCCTGCTCCATCAAGCCTCTTCTAGCTGCCAAAAGCCAGAAAGGCTCTGACGCTAGAGAATATTCATGCTTGTGAATACTGAAACTGTGTACCTGCAATGGCACAACATTCCTCTGGAGCTAAAAGAGTTAATTGTTCCCTGTGTGTCAGTTTATTTGGCGTACTACACCGCCATGCTCAGCTGAAGTGTTCACATCTAACGTTGTTCTGTGACACGGAGGTATATAACTATCAATGCCCTTAGCTGAGCTAAAGAATGGGAGAGGGAGAAAAGGATGCACTGTATATACAGTCTACCTATTAACAAAATATTTTTCATTGCTTGGCACAATCCCAAGAAAAACACAGCTCTCACTTCTTGTTTTGGTACATGTTAGAACTTAATTCAGAGGAAATTAAATTGGTAATTCAAATCAGTTTGCTAATTTTTGCATTTGAGTAGGAAGAATATGTTTCACCATAAACAAAAGAGCTATTTTACTTCAAAAGTATATTACAATTACCCATAATGGCCCTCCATTTTATGAAATGAAAGACAAAGCACTAAGCTTTGTGTGTCATCATAGTTAAGTCTGCTGGGAAATGACATACAAGCTTTCAACACCTTAGGAGAAATTAATTACATAAAATCTAACAGACCAAATGGCCAAGCATAAGGAGTAGCATCATTCGTATTGACGAGCTGCTGTATAGCAAAATTGTCCCATTACCTCTTTGTTCAGCTAACTATAGTATGTAATTATAACAAGCTCTCTTTAATGTCATCATTGCATGTTAGGCTGCTTAAGGTCTTTTACTAATTGGAAGTCACTCCAATGGATCTCATGTAGGGATGATATCACTTTTAAGTGAAAAAGATTGATGTAAAGCCATGGACTCACACAGATTTTTTTAAAAATTTCTAATATTTCTGTTGATTTTAAATTGCTACTTAGATCAATTGATACTTTCATCTATTATTAAGGATTTAATGGATTCTCTTCTGTCTGTTGATTATACTTGAGGTAAAATGCAGGAGGTTCTCAGGAGAAGACTCGTTACTCAAAAGCTCTCCATCATTAGTGATTTGCTAGCGAAAACTTCCCATTTTTAACATTTAGTTCAGTGTTCTCTGTTCAGGTTTGAAATTCAGACATTGCTTAGAAAAAGAATTTTTTTTTTTTTCATTTTCGACTCAGCTATCTTTTTAAACAACAATTGCTGCTCCTACTTTGGAAATTTTGCATTTGCTGAGAATCCTGTGGGAGCAATAATTTATAAGGGTTATCCTTTTGATGGGTCCTTATCCACAGTACTATAAGTTTATAAATACAGTTTCTAAATTTTTGAAAAATTTAGAATTTTTACAACTTCTTGATCTGCATCTTTAGATAGAATTTTAGCAAGCAAATGTTACACCTTTACATGCATAGAAATACATGCTCCCATTTCTGATTACATGAAACAAGTTTTAAAAGGAAAGTTTTACAGAGTTGTGGTAGCTTTGCATTTGATCCTTCTTGAGTGAAAAGGCAATTTTGGATGCAGCTCTCATGGTTGCATTGCTTTATTAATCTACTTTCAGGCCTACCATCAGAACAACCAACTTGGACTGAAACAGATTCCATTTTAAGTCAATAAGAATCAGATTGCACTTCCTTGGGGAGCCTGTTCCAGTGCCCAACCACCCTCTGGGGTGAAGAACCTTTTCCTGATAGCCATCCTAAACCTCCCCTGACTCAGCTTCAGGCCATTCCCTCGGGTCCTGTCACTGTCACCACAGAGCAGAGATCAGTACCTGCCTCTCTTTTTCCTCTCATAAGGAAGTTGTAACCGCAGTGAGGTCTCCCCTCAGTCTCCTCCAGGCTGAACAGACCCAGTGCCCTCAGCTGCTCCTCGCACGGCTTCTCCTCAAGGCCCTTCACCACCTTTGTCTCTTCCCCATCTCCTTCCCTAATGACATTTTATATCAGGTACCTTCTAGGACAATATTTGGAGGAGGTGAGGCGACAGAAATACACTCAAAACTCGGTTTTAGTTTCTTTTCATTGATTCCACTTTCTTTTCATTCTCATTTACAAAAACAGATTACCAAAAAAAACCCCAAAAACCAACCAACCAACCAAAGACTCAAACAAAAAACCCCTCAAGCATTGCCAACTATAAGAAATCTGTCTATGTCCACATCCAGTCATGCTGAGAGACCATGACCAGCAGCCAATACACCTTAGTATGACAAAATAAAAAGACAGAAGCATTTTCTGGGGGCCTGCACTTATCCGCCACACTTAAAAGCTGCCAGGTGATGAAGAAGAATACATGTTACAAGAAATGGGAACTGCTAGGAGCCCTGCAGATGTACTTCTCTATAGCTCCTGATAGCATGTACAGCTCTATAGACTCTTTTAATCCAGGCAGAACTTCCTACAGTTTTTCCTGGAACGATGAACTAAACAAATGTTATAAGGAAAATAAAAGCCTCAGAAAATTATTATTTTTTTAGGCAAAAATGAAAATATAGCATTAGTGTTCCTTATATGACTTATTACTACTTTGTATCTTTAGGATAACACAAGTCCATTTTGTTGTTCTACTCGATGGCACCTTTTTTCATGTATGGTTGAGCATAGAATAAACAGGCTCGTAACTGTCAGCACATAAGTTACTGCCAATGCTGCCTTGGGGTCACATTAACTTATATACCTAATTTTTCTTTTTCAGGGTTTATTTTTTTTTAATTAATAGATTTTCTTACATGTATACGTTTAGCATTTTCTTGTTTAGCTGACATAGTACACTTTTGGGGTTTCCCCTGTGGGTGTTGGAGAAACAGATTGATGAATTATAATTTGATGAAGGTGGTTATGGTAGCAAAAAGTGAGGAATAGAATATTTGCAAAATGCCAGAGGTGAAGGAATAAGATACACATGATTAAAGTTGCTATAAAATCAAAGCTGTCAAAACAACAATAACAGTAAAAGAGAAATATTCAAGCAGTGTTGGCTTCCCCAGAACATCCAGTGGTGCTATGAAGCATATTATTTAGGCAAGTCCGTTAGGAATACAGGGGGATTGGATTGGTTGTTTTTCTCACCAGCTACAACAACTATGCTGAACTATAAACATTGTTTGCTCCAGGAATTTTGTCCAGGGCAACTGGGGATTGCAATTTCCTAATAGAATTCACAGTGCAAACATTTACAGCAGCCCATACAAGTACCAACTAGATGGAAGAAAGGTAAAGAACCTGGGGATCAGACCTGAGCACTAAAGTGCAGTAGAAGAACCAGAGAGAAACAGGATTAGCAAAGGATGGAAGGAAGCAGGATGTAAAGGCTGTCTTTAATAGAAAGTACTTTTCATTGTGGTTAAATACAAACTTATGGCATATTGGTGTCTGAGTGACCCGTCCCTCACATAAGCATAGGCAAAACAACTAGAAACCAACTCGTCTCTTAAGTATAATCTAGAACTATTTTTTTAACAGATACAATTTTCTTTCTTGTAACTTCGTTTCCAAATCTGTTAACAACTATTTAATGCCTTGATAGAAGTTTGTTTTCACCTTTAAGGTCAGGAATGATATGGGATTTTGTCCAAAACCCACTATTTCTTTGAACTCAAAAAAACCCCTCAAAACCTAAATAAAGCTCTATGTGTGCAGACAAAATTTTATAGGCAACTCCAAGACTGGGGAATCTCAGGAGATACGCGTTGCTACATGTCACCCTTCTTCGGCAGAAGGTGAGTAGGCGATGGGGAGACAGTTCCTATAGAGGATAAACTCATGTTTTTCCTATCCTCTGTCTGCTATGAATAACTATTGAGACAGAGCTGAACTGTATTTTATATATCATCATCAGAAGAGGTCTAAAGGGTATAGGAAAAAAGGATAATGACTGCAAGAGGAAGCAAAGAAAAATATTAGGAATTAAATTATTAAATACAACTGGTAGAAAGAAAGTGCAGTGAAAGCTGCTTTACAGAGTTACTTAAAGATGTTAGTGTGAAGCAGGGGCTACAGAAGAGGAAAAGAGATGTTTTCAAAAAGAGAGCACAGAAGTGAGTGCTTGTTCCCTATTTTAGTTCAGACAGAAGCCTTATCTGCTAGTCCAGGGAAGCAACACATTTCTCATGTGAAAAACCTCAGATGGTGCAGGACGAAGCTGTAGAGCACTAATGATGAACAGATTTGGTGCCTAGTGTCACACTTATTGTTGAAAGATCCGTGCCTTATTGCTCCCTTGTGCCAGTCCAGATCTCTGACAGTGCTAAAGCTGACTCCGCTGCCAATGGTTTTCAAGAAGGCTGTGAGAAAACTGACAACAAAATTTCAGCAGAACCAGATGAGGTTTTACGTGACTCCAGCTTTTGTCATAAACCTGGAATTCAGACCAGGTTTGTCCAAAAATGTTTTCAGTGACTCATACCAAATGTTCACCTTGCACTCCTTTTTCAGTGAAACATGTAACATATGGATTTGTTTATGCAGGGACTGAGGAATGGGTTTAGTTTGACTCAGAGATTCAAAAGCAAAAATAAAAAATGCTAAACCAGAGCAAGTAAAAAACCTGCAGCTGCATTCAGAACCACACTGAGAAAGGACTCATAGCAAGGAGGACGAAACAGAGATTTCCCACATCTGTGTCATTTTCTAAGAGATGCTGACAAGTACTGGAGACACTTATATTTAAACATTGATTTTACTGGTTTATTTCAACTTTTTCTCTTCATCTGACAGTGAAATAGAGGATGTCAGGTTTAGCCCTGGAATCAGCACAATTATTCCAGTCACATTGCCAGGTTAGTGGCTTACCTGCTTTCTCCCAGTGAAGAAAACGTAGTGAGTCTTTTGTTTCCATAGTGACGGAATGTTATGGAGGCTGGAGGTTTCCCTACTTCAAGGAGAGTTGGGATGAAATGGAGAAAGCCCTTAGCTGATGACAGTGAAGGGCCTTCAGGGAATTACCAGGTGCTAGCGCTTCTCCAGGAGTGACTGCCTTGCTTTTAAAGTTGTCCTGCATTAAAGCTGAGATTTCAAAGCTGCCTAGAAATACCTAATCCTAATGGGAGATTGAGAACCAAAACTCTTAGAGTTCCTTTTTCAGTTTATCTGAACAGAAAAATAGAAGATGCCAAATACTAAGTTTTGCATGAAAACATATACATTTCATTAAGCAAGTATATTTGGCTTTGTATTAAATGAAGTTTTTATGAACACAGCAAAGTCACTTTTGAAACACAATGTACTAGCACTTTTGATATATGCTAGACTATTTATGTCCCCATCTGTTCAAAAGACACTGTCTGATCCTTTATTCCTTCAGGTTCTTTATTGTGTCCTCATTATGTATCCCTGACAGTACTAGCTGAATTTGGACACTGAAATATTTCTCACATTTAATGCACTCCTCATGTTATCTGGTTTTTGCTTTCATTTTCCCTGAAGTCTTTAACAGACATGGTGGCTATCTCATTGAAAGCAAGGTCTGAAACTAGCAAAAAAGCTTCAAAAGCTATTTGAAAACAAAGCAGTATTTATTGGTTTTTTGTTCAAGGTCATTGAAATCTTATTCACTAGAGCGCAGTAATTTCAACCAAGAAATTAAAATTAAACTTCTCCTACGAACTAACTTTAAAAAGGAAATATTAAAGCAAAATCAAATTTAATTACTTTTGATTCCATCCAGTCGCCATATCTGAGCTTTTAGTTTTGTTATGTAGACTCAGAGACAAGGAAGCTGCTTAAAGGATTAGCATCTATCTGAACCAGCAAACCTGCTAGGGTTGAGAGGGAACAGATAGAACTATGCAAAACCCAAATCACTGGAAGCTATGAAGTTTACCTGATTTTGTATTTATAAACCCAAAGCTCTTTCCAATTTACTGCAGACTAAAGCTTTTGACTAAAACAATGTATATTGCAAGGCCTCTGGGCACACTTGTGATGTCCAAAAGCAAAGCTACAGACTCTTTTTTCAGAACGGTCTCTTGATTTCTTTACTTATTCAAATCCAATCAAAGGGCAAGAGCTGAAGTAACAAGGATCTCAAGTGAGACACAAGATAATGCCCAGTGATCCAATTCTGCAAACATATTAATTATCTGTGTGTACAGCTGAAAACTTGAAAAATATTATTCTAGAATCCTCCACACACAGAGACACTGACCTCCTGTGCTTGCTACCCAAAAATTCTCTCCTGTATTTTACATATGGTATTATCTATAAAAGCCAAAGAGATTTCTTATAAGAAAAAATATAGTATATACCCTTAGGTATTTGCAGACACTTCTATCTCAAAAAAATACCATAAAAGAAAGAGACATTAGCTGTGAAGGACTTATGCCACAAAATAGTAGTTCCTGGTACCATAAAATTACAGCATCCATTATCTACCAAAACAAAAGGGATACTTCAAAACTAAGACTGTGAGTTATGCTCTGTATTAGAGAAAGTGTGTAAAATTGGAAAGCTACTTCACAATTCTAATGGAACACAGTGTTTTAAGTATGAAAAAAGGCACTTCAAAGACCCAAATCATACTTTGAATACTTATTCTGCAAAAGCAGGGGATGAATTTTAAAGTGGAATTTAATATTTCTGTTATAAAATATAATTTTCTCAATTACTGAATGTTTACATGTGCAAAGAAATGTAACTTTATAGTCTTTTCTGTACTCTAGATCCTATTAAATTCTAATATCTGTTTTATCTTTCCAAGCAGAATCTTTTTGCTGTTCAAAGGGAGTAATCTCAGGATGAAAACTTTCCAAACGGAAATGAATTCAAACTGTGCATGACACTGGTTTCTACAAAACCGACCGGTTTTTCAGTATCTTTAGGTCACTGTAGATATGATATGATATTGTATGAAATTCCATCTGAAATAACAGGCTTTGGAATATATTTATAGTGTTATTTCTGTAGTTCTTAGTACTTCTGCAGTACTGAGACTGTTCTTAGACAAAAAAGAGATCACAGCAGGAAAGAAATCTCCCTCCTTCTATCAACTCACCTTCACCAGAAGCTCTTTACTAAAGAAAGATAGTCCCAGCATTTTACTCTAGTTTTATCTGTCCCTCGTTGGATCTAAAAGCGTTCCTGCCTAGAAGCTGGAATGCAGTAACAATTATAACCTAGATCGAAAACTGAAAACTTGGCTTTTGTATTTTAAGAGAAAAGTTTGGGGGTTTTCCTCAGGCATTCTCCTTTTGCTTTCATACATGCATTTAAGTTAAGAATGTCTGTGCAAGGAATACAAGGGCTCCTTTTGCAGGAGATGCATAATCCTTGAATGTAAGCTTTTTAAAGGTCACACAGTAAAGAGAACACACACAATTATTCCCGATAAATAAACATTCATAACTATTCTTAAAATTAGTAAGGAAATAAATTTTACTCTATTTTCCACTGATTATTTTTGTATTGTTGCATTTCCTGGATCTAATCAGGGCTGGAAGTAGATTTAGGGAATACAGGAAAAAAGCCAAAGAAGGAAGTTGAAGTACAGTCAGAAATATGAAGTGCCAGAGTTCAACCTCCAAGCTAATTATGAGAAAATGGTGAATGCAATAATGCAGACCCAGTAAGGTTCTGAGATGAGTGACCTGCTGACAACTGCAACACCTCAAGGTTTGGTTGAAGCTACTGAGGTTTATAATGAAGGCAGGAAATCTCCCAGAAGAAAAAGTATTCTTTCATTCAGCCTGGGTTTTAGTGAAATTCTCCCAGCACGTGAAAAATGCTTTCCCCAACACGCAAAGAGGATCCTTATGCAACGATCTTTGTTCCACTTGCACAAGGAAGGGAAGTCCCTGCCACCCGCCTTTCCAGATCCAAGGCGTCAGGAGCACTCTGGAGTGCTTTCTTCCCTAGAGAAGCAAAACCTTTGTGCCTTTCTCCTAAACAGCATGTTTGACCACAAGTTAATTCTGTTGGATTGATGACAGCACTATATAGATTAAATACAGAAACTCTCAAAGCAGTGATTCACATTAAGTCTCTAAGAACTTACACACAAGGTGCAGGGGGTATCTTTGTGGAGAAAAACAAAAAGACATTATACTAAAGGGAACATGCTATGAAAAAGTTTCTTGGTATTTCTACAGAGGAGAAATAGTAAAAAAGGCAGCTCATCAAACGTTAGAAAATTATTACCATTGTTACAGTTTGTCCTTAACCTAAGACTGAGTTTTTATAACACAAGGAGACAGAGATTATTTGTGGTTTGGCAGCTGAACTGAAAGAGAAAAATGTTACTCAAAAAATAATTCAGAGCAAACACTTAAAGTGATTAGGACTCATTGCTGAAATGAAAATAATCAAAAAACTCTCTCTTTCATTTTTGTGTAAAATTGCAAAGGAAATGAAAGGACAGATTCCCATAACAGAAGACAACCTCTTTTTAATAAATAGATCAGTTGATAACAGCTTTGACCTTGCCCATGGAAAATATGGTTTCAACACCCACCTCCAGCTAAAGATATCTGAACCCACGTTTCTAAAGCACATGTCTTAACCAACAGGCTAGAGGGGAATCCTTGTCCTTAGGTTCTCAGTGTAAACAAGAGAAATTTTCTATATCACTTCTAAGATATGAGACAGAGATGACCCTCCAAATACACTTTTATTTCCATTACTCAGATACTCATTTAAGAGCTAGGTATATTGGCTTCTATAATCACATACTGTACTGAAGCAGAAAAAGATTAGGTTTAAACTTGAATCTTATAGCTTTGTAACTGAAAAAAACAGGCATTTGAAGTCGCATTCCTTCTCTTTGACTTTGTATACAATATTTAGCAATTAAAACAACAAAAGAATAAGAACCATCTGAAGTGCCATAATAATGGCACTCAGATGTGCAACCAAAGGTACTACTTCAGGTAGGAATAAAATAGTTTCAATATTAGAGTGAGGTTAGTGTGCATCTTAAACATCACAGGATCTTCTTGGTATGTGAGTTTTATCCCCTCAGACAGGGGTGTGTGTGTGTATATGTGTATGTAATACCTGTGCATATTTACAAATATACACAAAAATAAGAACTGACCTTTGATTTTCCATATCTTGAAAAACATGTACTACTGAATCATTCAGTGAAAAGGCAACAGCAATCTGATAGCTAATTTAAAAATAATCCCCACAGATAATTTTTTTTTTTGATAATTCCAAGCAGATGTTGTTACAACAGTGAATGCTTGAAATTCTCCACTTTTCCAAAGAAAAGCTAGGGAGGAGTCAGATGAAGCTGATCCAACCCTTCACCAATTGTTATGATTGGCTTTCTAGCCCTTTGAACCTTGGAGCAGCAAAACCAGACTGTAATGCAGACCAGAACCTGGCTCTAAGCCTTTGTATTTTCAGCAGCAGAAAATACAGTTTTCAATAAGCACAATGAACTTCATAGGCCTGACAGATTTTCAAAGTTGGGTCCAAGCAGTTTAATGTAAAGCCATACACTTTTGCACAGTGTCTAGATTCATATAACAGGTCTTCACAGAAATTTAAGTGTTGACAGATAAGATGGAATGCTTTCACGTATTTAATGTCTCTCCTGCCCTGCTAAATGAGAATTATAGTGACACAGTTTAATGTGCTTGTAAAGAAAACTACCTTATCAAAAATTTAAAATCAGCTTTATTTTTAAAAATGCAGGAAGAAACGTTAAATAAACATAAACCAGTATTATCTAAAGTATTCAAAGTTATAACAGTCTCAGTGGTTTTTTTTCCTGTCCGCTCTCAATATTTATAACTGAAGTTGTTTGAAATGCAATTAGTGAGAAAACTTTGAAAGGAAACCTTGAAAATTCTGTTCAATAAAAATATTTATTTTTACTTCATTGGTCTGAGAACATCATGATTTTTCCTTTGAGGATCACAACTTCACTTTAATACTTTGATAGATCATAACTGTTAGGTTATTATAAAATGCTGACAGATGAGGCTGTGATTTGTGAAAGCTCCATATGAATTTTACCTTTAATTTCTGTTAACATTTGACAGAGCTTCATGACATTAGAACCACAAAGTTCATTGAAATTCAGCAGTAGTGGAGCACCTCGCATACATTTCTCATTTACAGATAACACTTGTACATCTCCTGACACAAAGATTCAAAATTAATCTCATCAAAAGCTGAAAGAAATACACAGTGTTTTATTTCACAATAAAACTGAATGCATCAAAGGGCCTCTGTGTTGGTAAATTACTCCAGTTGGGTATAGGGAGGATTTTTAATTGGTTTGCATCTTTCCTGTTCTGACAATGTTATATCAAACACATCAAAAAGTAAATAAATGACTGAGGTTGCCCCCAAGGTGGCATGTCAGCAGCAGTGTTCCTGAAAATTATTACCAAAACCATGAATGGCTCATACAGACTAACAGCTTCTGGAATTTTTTGATTTGTGTAATAAAGTGGGAACAAGCTTTGTGAGTTACGAATCAATATTTAATGAAGTCTAGCTTTCATAACTGACATCTTTACTTATTAACATAATAATCTATTTCAATAAAAATGTACTAAGATTATAAAATAAGCAATAAATAACTACATAATAAATATAGTAATAGTAATAGAATCATTCTGGTTTTCTCAAATTTCAGGTATTAGTCCTACTTTACTGACTAGGGTGAAATATTACTCAAAACTGCTTCAATATCAGTTGATGGAGTGATGGAGTGTTAGCCTGTGTAGAAACTATGTGCAGTTTTTAAGAACTGCATCATATCAGGCCACTTCTTCAGAGGTCCCTCAGAGGGAAAGCAACACATCAGGGAGATGACTACCCACCAACAAATCAGCTGTGGAAACTGGAAGTCAAACAGCTGAAGCCTGGAAATTTACAGTCCCTCTCTTGAAAACTGGCAATACGGAGTAGATAATCCAAATGACTTTCTGAATATTCTTTCAGCTCGAAAAAGACCATTTCCGTATTTTGCTCAAGAGTGACTGCAGAAGTTATCAGTGCTCTGTTTTACTTCAGTAAGTAGCCCAAGGTGTAACTTATCAGTTATTTCTTTGTGAAATCCTTGAGATATCTCTTGAGCAATAAGAGCTTGAGAAAATGTCTAATAAGATTCAAATTTTCTTCATCTCATGGACCCTATTGACTTTAAACTAGCATTGATTTCAACAGAATATGCAGACTAATGACAAGTTTATAATTTCATGTAATAGTTGCACCATTTTTAGTGTTTTATTTCTAGTTAATTATCACCTGAGCACAACTGAAAGTGAGAACACCATTTTCACCTTTCTAGGTGGGATGAAGCTAATCCAACTCCATAACCTGCTTCATATTTGAAAATATCAGACAGCTGGTACTCAGATCACAACAGAAGGTATTTAGTGGAAACAACTGTCAGATTTGATTTATTTAGCATTATTCAGATTAACAACCAAGGCTTTTAACTGATGTGTGAATTCTAGAGAGACATTTAAATACCTTTTTACTATTTTGATTGTTTGTTTTAAAATTTTGTCTTTAACAAATCTACAGAAGTGCATTATCTTTTATCATTGTGTCCAGGGTCCTTTAGGTTTTGTTGAGATGTACATGACTTGGGTTGTGTGTTTATTTAAACTAGAGAGATATGAGACATCCTTCTACAGCTCACGTTTTACTAAGGACTTCCAACACACTTCTAATGTTTTCATTCCATCTGCACAAATATTCAATAAGACAGCAGGTAGCTATGTTTATTCTGGTGATGAATATACAGGGTCATTCAAGTACTGAATGTGGATTTTCAAGTGCCAGAAGTGTGGACCTGTTTCATTTCCCTAGAACAATAATTTTATTAGCTACTTTCATATAGGCAAGTATCTTGCCCTGGGACAGAAACTAACTGCAGGTAATTAAATGTAGCTAAGATATTACAAATAAAATGCAATAGCTTGAAAGATGGACCAAGATTTCAATTTTTTGGATGCTGATCTGACTTGATCTTTGAACTTCCTGAACTTGTGTTACCAGTACCAAATAGAATGTTGTGTAAAAACAGGCATTTGTTAAAAAACAGAAGCAAAATGGAATGGGTATTTTCATTCAAATACCAGTCTTTGATAATTAACACTTTGGCATAGGGAAATTGTTGTGAATATGCATCAATGGAACAGCTCTTTGTAATAATATATGAATGAATGATGTGAAATAAGAAGTTACCTTTTCTTTGGCTTTATCCTGAACTATTTCAGAGGTAAGTATCATATTCATTCATGTTTTCCACTGGAATAACAGCATACCAAAGAGAAAAAAACACTAGATGCTTATGAACATGATCAGCTGCAGGGTGCTTCGAATAAGCATCACAGGCACAAGAAAAAGAGAAACGCTACTGATTTTTGACAGAGCTGCGAGTACACCTCTAAGTGATTTATCTCTAGATAATCTATTTCAGATATAAAACTAGTAAGACCTTTCTTTGAAACATAGTATAGTCAGATAGAGATGAAACCATAAAGGTCATGATACCTTCTGAAATTCAGACACACACTGAGGTGCCAAAAACATTCAACTGGAAAAATTTATCCTTAATGTAATTCCCATTCCTGTTCCTGAGACCTTTTGGAGGAAGAGTGAAGTGATTCTTGTATTTTCTTATGCAATCAGACAGGAAACAAGAAAAATCTGTAAAGGTCTGTAAGTCTAAGAAATGCTCTTGAAGTGGGAATTATGCAACAATTACAGAATAAAGACACTAAGAATAAATATATGGCTGAATTAAGACCATGAGACTACCTCTGCTCTGGAATCCAATATGTCATATGCAAATCATTAGGGACTCAGTCAAATAAGAATGTATAACCTTTTATAACACATCCAATAAATTTTAAACCAGGCACATTTTACACAGATTAAATACTTTTTCTACATGAATGATTTTTAAATGTAAATAAAGGAATTAAATTAGGAATCTACCATGCCCTATTTACAGGATTTTAGATATAAAGTCATTGCAGTAGCATGAATTCCAGGAACTAGAAGAATTTTAAACATATTCAGGGGTATATTCACTATATTCTGTCATTAAATCCTTCCAAAAATAATGTCTTTTCAAGCATTGTAAAAAACAAGAAAAGTGATGCATGTGAAGTAGCAGTAGGTATGCAGTTACAGCCACTCACCAATAAAACCATTACATACACAAAAGTATAAAACAAAACTGTATAAACAGAAACAATTTCTGACATTGATCTATAGCCCCACTTCAAAAAGGAAATCTTAGTTGAGTGACACATCGAGAATTGTAATAAAAAATTAGCTCAATACTGCAGTCACAGGCTACATCAATCTTTGTTTCCAATGACAGTTTCTGATTTTGAGTTAAACTCACAAAAAAAACCCCAAGATAAGTTCTTTTGCTCACCAATGTCAGAGAATCAATATTCATGCAAGACATAATTTTTTTGAAAAGAGAAAATATCTAGGTTTTGTCCCAACAATGATCAAAGGGTTAGTATCACACAGTCTTTGAAAAGACCTGTATGTGACTCTTTCTATGTATCAAAAATGTTGATCCAAGTTCAGTCAAACAAGATTAAAACATTGTGTAGTTACTAATTCAAGCTTTTTTAGTCTTATACTCCCTCTCAGCACCTATGAATATAGCACTAAACTAAGGGACTTCATGGTAGTCTCATATTCTCTTCTATTCCCACTGGGATCTGAAAAAACAGGTAGATATCTCTAATTTAAACTACAGGATGGCGTTATTTAGCTGTTAAATTTCTATTTTCTTACAAGTTGATTATTGCCACAATATCCAGAGTCTGAAAAGAATTTTAAAAATAAACACTGTCTTTCCCTTCTCCAGATAACAGAAAAAATGAGATAGAAAAGTGTGTGTGTGTGTCTATGCATGAGAAATGTAGTGGGGGAAAGCCAGTTCAATGAGCTGAGTTTTGAATGCTGTGATAGTGAGAGTAATTTTTATTTATTCCTGTGGTAAGTTTCATAAGCTTAGTTCTCTTCTCTGTTAGTGAGATTTCCTCTTCTGGTCACAGTTTTGTGATTCCAGTGGAATGTAGCTGTCAGAGCTTATAGCAAGGAGTATATTTAAAATATATAGGGCTCTGAATATCAGGGAATAAAACAATCTACAACATATATTCACTAGGAGACTGAGTGGAATGCAGAACAGAGAAATGATGTTTTCAGTTGCTTGCAATTTCTACCACTTTGAACTTTCATCATTTGCAGTTTCTTTACAAAGAGTGGATTATAATAAACACATCTGGGGATCAGAAACCATCATTGCAACATCTGTGCTCAGCAGACTGAATTATACATTTCTGGAATATTCTGTCCCAAATAATAATAGAAATTTTGAAAGCATAATCAATCAGAAATTTGCAGTAATATTAAGGGATTTGTGATAGCCATATAATATACCTATAAAATAGATACAATATATTTTTAAAGGATTCAATAAAAAAAAGAGCAAGGCTGCTGAGGTCACAGAGACATAGGGGAGAAAGATTTTCTAAGACTCTGGTTCACCACCATTTCTCTAATCTCTCCATCTCCACCTGGCAGGCAACAACATTTTCTTCTTCCTTACAATTATTTGTGGGGAAGAAAGACCTCCTGGCCTTTCCGTTTGTGCATTGGTTCTAATCTACAGGACCAGAGGAAAAGTTATTTTCATTTAGCATAGTCCAGATTCAGGGCAGCAAAGCAGTGAGAGGGACTGAGAGACCAAACAAGACACCAGATGCCTTCAATGGGAGCAGAAATTGGTTTATGCTCAAGAGGCAAAAAAAAAAAAAAAAAAGAAAAAATCCTTTCCTGAAAACCAGTGGCTCCTGCCTCTCAGTTTCTGCCAACATCTGAGTTCACAGATCACAAAACTTCTATAAAACATATGATTTGCTTTGGTGAAAACTAGCTACATCTGGCTTTTAATTCTTACAGAATTCTGAAAACTGTTGTAGCTGAAAGACAGTGCTTTTGAGCACTGCTATTTAAGGCAAAAGTCTAAATGTCCCAAGGCCTTGACATAAAGTTTTAAAGACCCTCCAAAATCCAACAGTGAATTCTAGGTTTGCCAGACAGGAGGCACTATATGGAAGATCACATTACTGTATGGAAAAACCAAAGGGAGCCCTTATTTTCTGGGCTTCTACAGCCACATGCCATGCTTTACAGCACAGGAAACCAATTCATCTGTCCCAGAGAAGAGAAGATCCTACTCAGTGGTGTGCCAAAAGACTCAACACCTCCAAAAGAGGCTTATATTCAGAGCTGCAGAATGCAAGAAAGAGTTAAGACACATCCAGAGGACATGTTTTCTTAAAACACAATTGTAGTTGCTGGTCTTCAAAAACAACTCCAAAAACCTAAGCATGCCACATTGGCATAACGCTCACTACGCCACTTACGAATACTGTCTTTGGTCAAAATAGCTACCAGATCCCTACGGCCTAGAAGGAAATGTCCATATTCAATAAATCTACAAAGTCCTGGTTGGAGAAGCTGGAGCAAATTACCTCTTTCTTAGTTTAGTAAATCCCTGGTTCTTCATGGGAATGCCCAATACTTTAATTATTTTGGAATGCAAGTTTTGGGGTTTTTTGATTTTTAATTATGGACTTGGAAATAACCACAGAATAAAATACAAGTTGATGCTCAGGTCTTTATAGCAACAAATCAATCAATATTCAAACAGAAGAAAATGTAAATTTAAATGTCTCATCAACTTCTTCTCCTGTAGTTTTTTATCTATAATATTTCCATTAACTCTTTTCAGCTCCATCCTCTCTATGAATCAACCTAGCTACGTACTTCAAACAAGACTCTTAGAAATCTTTCACGTCTTTGCTGTTGTTTCTTTCTCTTCTTCCCTGCAGTTTTATACTTTGGTGTTTGGGTTCAGGGGGTTTATATCTTTCCATGTTACTTTTTATTTTCTTTTTCTTCTTGTTTTACCCCAGCTTTTGCTTAGATTTCCTTGTCTTTCTTAAACATGTCTCTTCATTTCATTTCCAAAGAATTAAAATCAATTGATGGAAGTAGAATTTAAGGAAGAGTTGCAGAGACAATATCAGGATGAATCAGCTTTTAGAGGACTACCAAAGGTAGCTCTAAAATTAAGTCACTGGATGGAAGCTTTTTAAACACATATCTGTGGATAAAGCATTTATACACTTACTATGACCATTTAGCTTCTGTCTAATTGTGAAGATACTTAAACTTCAATTTTCCCAAAAAGTTTAGAATTGAAAACTCAGGAATCAACAGAATATTTTAATCTAGACTAGATTCAACAGTTTGACAGGCTTGAAACTATGCTGCTTAATATCAAATACTAAAGCAGAAATCTAACTAAGCAGAGAGAGACCAGAACCCAAGACTCCTCTCCTTCTGGCAAGTGTCCTGATCACTGAACTACGAGTTTGTGTTTCTCAGCTTGCCAGCTTTCTGCATAATGCCAGCTTTCTGCTGGTTTCTCCAGCCCCACTAGGAGAGGGACACTGATGCCTAACTGGTTTGGTAGGCATGTTCCCAAGAGGCATAAATACCAACTCAAATCTACTTCACTAGAAAGAAAAAATAGGATTGAGTACTGGAAAGTCTGTGAGGATGTTAAGAGTTGACTACAAACTTGCTGTAGATAAGAGTTTTTCCACTTTTATATGTGTTTTAAAAGACAGCAATACCTGAAAGTCAGAGAGCACAACTCATGCCTCCCAGGGAATTTTGCCTTTTACAGTGCATGCCTCAGTACTCATTGTAAATTAATTAATATTATTCTAGACTAATTTAGACTAAAGTCTAAATATGAGCATGATTATACACGAGTAACCTAAAAGATGCTGGCGCAGCTTATAGGTGCTTCAAATAAACTCATGTTGAGATTATGATTTGAAGTACAATTAACAGAATCAATTCAACCAACTTCAGATCTCAATATTACTTGAAGAAAAACAAGCATCGAAATTCAACCATCATTCTGCAAGCTGCCCCTATAGTTGCCTAACTATCAATTGGTCAAACAAATACTCAGTTCTGGCCTCTTCATGACTAATTAGGATTTAAAATTCCAGTCGGCATTTCCCACATTTCCAAAATTTCCTGCGTTCCAAATGCTTTGTGAATTTCCATCGGGTTAATATCCTTATTCTTCTTGGTGCATGTCATCTCTTTGGTAAATATCACCAAATGTCCTGTGTTTGGTAAATACCATTAACTGTGTGCCTCAGAGAAATAGAGAGGTCAGACTGTTTATATGGGTCCTAAATTGTTTATCACTAGTAGTACAGACAAGCCTAACTGTGCTAAAATTAAGGGGAAAACATACATGATACATGAGTAATAATTTTGGTCATGAATTAAAGCATAAAAATTCTCTACCATACTGTCATAAATCTTAAATGTCTATTAACAGCTTATAGGTAAGTTCTGCCCAGCAGTCCCTGACTGGAAAATCCAGGATATTAAAAGACTTCTAAAAATCACTTTTGTACCTACTTTTCTTTAGTAAAAGTCAGATAACAGCTGTAGTGAAGAATAATTCTTTTGTTTAATCTGCTTTTTACTGGTTAAGCCAAGTACTCTGTAGGTACTTGGCCAAGAAAATATAGAAGGATATTCAGGTATCATTGGATGTAATTTTGAAGTTTACACACTTTTTTAGCCTGGCAAGCAAAAATATTTCACCCAGGATATTATGCATGTACAGGGCTGCCAAAAATATGTTTAAATGTTACAGATCTACAGTGCCATCTGGCCCAGCAGCTTTTCAGATACAGTCTAGAGACAAAAGAGAGAGAGACACTGCTGGATATCTCATAAGAGATATCTATTATATCTATTTCCAAGGAATCAAAGATCTTGCCTAAAATACAGCAGACCACTCTCAAAAGTAGCCACCATATTTTCCAAGAGAATTAAGGAAACAAAGTATGAAGAAGAACCTCCATAAGCTCTCAATAGCATAATGTATCCACATGTGCATTACGAATATATCCATCAATACACTGACCCACACATACCTTTGGATCGGTCAATGGCTTGTTACCATTTACAGGACTAATATTAGAACTAACTGTATAATGCAAAATATGAGAAATAAATACCAGCTATTTCTTAAAGGAACAGACAGAATAAAGGAAACCCCAAATAAACCAGAAATCTGTCTGCTTAATCTGTTTCTGATTGATCTTCTTGATACTCGAGATACTTCTAATTACTCTACCTGTTTTACAGGTACCAGGTAGCATTTTATCAACTTTACAGCTTTACATCTGAGGTCATTCAGTAATACGGCCTCCCTCTAATTTTCTTCTTTTGACAACATTCACAACCTTTGCAAAAATAATTTTCTAAGAAAGAACAGATGTGTTTCAAACTAAGAAAGTTTGAAAGGGAAAAGTGGCTACTTGCTCATAAAAGCAAATGCTGCATAACAGCAGAAATTAAAAACACAATTGCTACAAACTAATGAAGATTTAATAGAATCCTTTAATATTAGAACAGAGGAGGAAAACAAAACCACAAAACAACCATAGTCAGCAATATACTCCTCACATGTAGTTCCTTTTCCTAATTCCAGAGACTGTCAGCAGACCATGTTTTCACAAATGCATTCATATTCCATCAATTAATTTTCTGATTTCATTGTTTTAAAAATAACTAATTTTATTAAAATCCTGAGTTTTATTAAAAAAAATCTTAATACTCAGCATGAAAAATTCTGAGTGACTAAGGGTTAAGTAGTGTCATGCCAACCCATGAGCAAATTTTTATAATTTTGAACCTTTTTTAAAGAACCATGATTTTAAGTCTCAGGGAGAGGCAAATCTAAAGGACATTCAGTGGTAACGAATATCAGGAATTTTTGGAATCATTATGAGCTTAGCCATGGAGGGAAAAAATAAATTTTGTCTGTATCATTGTTTCAAAATGAGATTGACTACTCTAAAACTGGCTGGCTGAGGATAGAATCAGCTTTCAAAGTAATTGCAGAATAAAGTGATGAAAATGACAACACAGGGTATTATTTTGGACAATACAAACAGGTCCCTTCCCAGATAATGGTCTCCCAGAAGTCTGGATTTTGGGGGAGAAGCATTAAGAACCTTGTATTTCTGCTGCACTAGGAGTAATGCAATTTATTAAAATAAATAAATAACCATCCACACATTCTAACTTTCTGTCACCAATACAAGCTAATTGAGTAGGTGGGCTTGTTATAAACTCAGAAGGCAGTTATCCTCCTGTCTGGATTGCTTAGCTGGGTCTGTGCCAGAGCACTAAAGAATCTGTCATTGAGCAGTGGAAGCGAAGTCTCTCCTGTGTCACACACCTATAAATAGGTGTGTATGTATATGTATGGGCATGTCTCCATGTATTTCATTTTCTAGTGCAAATAAACAAGCACATTGAAAATCCACTCCTGAGCATTTCCAACAATTAATTTTTGGCAATTTTCAAACAACACAAGGGCAGCAGAACGCACAGCCTGTACTCTGTTTACAAGAATATAAACTGTATGCATGCCTGGCTGCTCCTCACTCCCTGCCCAACTTACACCAACACAGTGAATGGGTTTTGTATTTTCCAAGCTCCCACTCTGACTCCTAGAAAGAAAGAAAGAATATACATGCTCACTGCATATATATGAAGCTATATATTTTTCTATGGATGTCAATACAGAATATAAAGCACTAATCTAACACAATTAATAATAAAAAAAAGTTCAAATAAAACACACAAAAAACCCCAAAACCCCTAATAAAAAAGTTAATGCTCCACTAAAGCATTAACTGAACAAACATATAAACCAAACAAAAGAATTCAGAATCACTTCTCAGCTATCCTTTCCACAGATGCAGTAAAAGGAACAAATCTATATTGATCCGCAAGCCCTCTCTCCTGGCTCACAGGTGGAAAATTCAGCTGCAACAGACACTTGGGCCTCTACACTTGATGACTCTTCCTCCTTCCTAGCAGCTTTTTTTAAGGGGTCAGAAAGAAATTTAATGTGATTATACTGGGGCAAACACAGCCCCTGAAATGCTTGCACATCAGCCAGGAAGCTCTTCTGTTGCTTATGGCAGCCTATCTCTTACTCTGCCAGCAAGAAACACCCTTTGTCAGGCTCCATAAAGAAACAGTAATCCAAGATAAAAACCTCTTCTTTCCTGTCAGGATTAATGAGAAATGAAGCTGAAGTATTGTGCTGACAAGGATGAGAAAGCAGTATTTAAATCAGAGCAAAACCTAGTATACATTGTATGTAATTTGATTAAACAGGAATCTAAGTGATCAGTGTTAACAAGGGTCTGCTTTGTTTTCCAATAAGCAGAGAAACGTGAGACAAATTCTTCCCAATTAAAAATAGGGCCAGGCCACCTGCTGCTGCCTTCAGTGGGATGAGGGTGGCCTTCTCAGGGAGGGTGGCAGCAGCTGGCAGCTGTCCAACTGTGCCAGGGACACACATCACTCCGTGCACAGGTACCTGTGGGCACCTCCACAGCTCTGAACGAGCAGGTCCCCACCACACCCTGGGACGAGCTAGCTGGGGGCCACTCTGTGTCTAAATTACAAATCCACTTGCATGAAACAGAGCCTGCCCAGTGCCAGGAAACAGACAAAGCCTATGCAAAGAGTCAGCCCTCAGAAGGGATAAAGCAGCTCCTAGAGGAGAGACAGTGATTAAATAAAGTCCAGGAAATGATGCCAATAAACAAGTTTTCAATTATCAAAGGACACCCAGGCAGCCAAAAAGAGGCTGCTAAAAGCTGTAATCACACAATTCTACAGTACCCACTTCAAAAAGTAGAGAAACATATAATATATTTTGGCTGTAAAAGAACACGTAGAGCAGACTATTTAAGAAAATTGCAACCTGCTACAAAAACAAGCTTGAGTGCCTTCTATTTAAGAGAGTGGGGCTGCATTTCAGAGCCCATTTCTTACTTCAGGTGAATTATATCTCTGAATCACACAGCAGTTATCTGTCTGCATGTTTTTCTTTGACACCATTATATCCTCCTGTCCTTGACCCGACCTGAGACTGACAATCTCTGGGGACTGCTAATGGGGCAAAATTTTCCATGAATATGTTTGTATTTATAAATTTATTTACTTAAGCCACACTAATGTAATTTGTGTATTTGCTTTCTGAAAAAAAAACTTGTTCATTTGGGTTTTGCTGGCATGAATATTTACTAAAGTAAATTCCAAAGATGTAGCCAAAGGTATTAGGATCAGAAAGAGGCTTTTAAAGTGTACTGTAGTGCGTCAGTGCATTTATATTTGCACAAGACAAACGATTCTCACTCAGCCAGCCAAGGAAGAGAGAGAAAATTTGGAGGTTTCTTGGCCAGTCATAATTAACCAATACAGCATGAAGAATAAGTGCTGAAAGCAGAAAATCTGTTGGCAATGAACAAAAACAGTTTCATGTGTTACCAGGTAGTATTCCAACATTTTTTTCAGACTAGATAGATTCAAAGATGCAATATGGTCATACCGACTATGTACAGAGTAGAAGTCTCCTAGGATAGGAGCTCAGAATCTATAAAGGATTTACTTGTTTTGAAAGACAAATCTGTATTTGCACATACACTGTGCTACAGCAGACTTCGTGAAGCACCCCAAACCAACAAAGTTTTTTGTCTGACCTGTTGTCTCATAGTATCAGGTCCTTGGGAACACCAAATCTGAATGTAGGTTTCAACACAGAGCATAAGGGATTCTGAACAACTAATTTTTATAATTACTGCTCAGTTCTCAAATTATTTTGCTTTTAATTCTATGTTCGTGCAACAGCAGACTAAGGGTAAATTATTTTATTTGGTTTGCTCTTTTAGCAATTTCCCACATTAAAAAAAAAAAAAAGCACGTCAGCTGAACAAATTAAAATCAATTGTGGTTTAATCATTTTCCCTTTAGCCAAGACCATTAGCATGGCACAATTAAGTAAATGCTAAAAGCTAGAAGAGGAGTCTGCAAGGCAGAGCTGCCATTCCTGCAAATTCTTTTATACACCTTCTCTGTATTTTTTCAGGGCATTTGTGAGGAAATGTGAAATTTGTGAAATTTCCTCAGCTTTGAGGAAAGTCTTTAGTTCTTTCTAGATTATTGAAACTGATTTGCACTTCACTGCCCTCTTAGACCTTTAAGGACATTAGCATGAGACCCCACCATCATTGCAGATATTATATGATCTTGATGTAATACATTGTGATTCCCATAACTTGTGAATTGTATTTAAGAGGACTACAGTGGATTAATTGACAGGTTAATTTAAGTAGTGTATGTTCTCATTTGAACTATTTTGATGACTAACACATGTATTTAGGCATGGTTAAACTGAAAGCACATACTGATGCTATATCTGGCAACCACAGCAAGCAACAATTTCCTTGACATTTTATTTTATCAAACAGATCTGTACAAGGATTGAGAAAGATCCCAACAGGCACACATACCGATAGTCTTTTCATGGGGATTTTCATGCTCATTTGGAAAACAGTGTCTCCTTACATCATCTTGCATAGGAGTCCATCCAAAAGGATATGCACTCATGCTAAGGAACTTGGACATGATGAGCAAAACAGTTTCTGGTGTATAGGCTAAAAATATTGCTGTGACATGTTAGTGTTGAGCAACTTCAAACTTAGCCTCACCAGTGGTGCAAGGATTTCCTTGGCTGTCACATTCTAGAATCAGATTCCTTTCCATGTATTTTGATGCACGTTGACAATCAGACTGGGTACAGTACTAACCTGACTAAGCTAAGAACTGTATTTTAAAGAACTATGTTCACTATGTTAAGAATTATATTTAACAATAACAAGGCCATTTTCACAAAATATGGCCTTTCATAATGGAAAGAGCCAAGTTTCTGCCTCTCACAATGTGTACACTGGGACAAACATGAGTCATGGGAATGTCCCTCTGGGGCAATTCCAATGGGAAAATGCTCTCAGACATTCAAACAGACTCTGGCCCGTATTTCTTAGGTCACAGAAATCTAACAACGGGGAATTAATCTCCATATATTTTCCCTGCATCCCAGCTCTTCCAGGTTTATTGAAAGGGAACAAAACACAGGCAAACAACACAGTATGGCTGAACTCTCTGCTCAAAAAACCCAGGGTAAGAACTCTAGAAAAGGCCTACTGAAAGCCTGTGATATTCATTCCATTCAATCAGGGCAGTATTTGCCTTCCTTCAGCTTCAGTTACCATTTTCCTGGAGGCTGAAGGTAAAAGACTATTCTGTATTTGTTTTATTCCTAAGTGTTCTGGTTTCCCAATCAGGTAAGTCTGACATCTTACATAGGTGTAGCAGGGCACAGTTATATTTTTCTGTGCTAACCAGTGGAAATCTATATATCACAGATTTATTCATAAACTCTTATGACGCTGTAGTCTTTAAGATACATGAACAGATTTGTAAAATACATTAGTTACATATAAAGGAACAAGTGAAAATTCAGGGCCCAAATATATAGCTCTGCAACAGCTTGTACTTAATGTATCAAAGCCTAGGAAATTTGAGTGCCATGCTCTGTATTAAACAAAAAACAAAAACAGTTTACTGCAAAATTTACAATTTAAACTTCTTTTTTTTTTTTTGGTAGAGTAAAACAGATGTAAATTATGATCTTAGAATTTTGTGACCTGATGGGCACATGAGCTATTTTAAATATATAATCATAAATGCTATAATTCCTGAGGGAAATGTGTTAGTACTAGACAACTTTGAAAATCATCTGTCGCCTTTGGGAGTCCTAAAATAGGATCTGAATTCACCTGGAAATCCATTTCAGTTGTGTGTGCTGGTTACCTGAAAAACTAGAATGTTATTGAAAGTTTCTTCTCATATGCTTCACTGCATGATTCATGCATAGAATTACTGTTCATCAGCATGGGCTGTGTCTGCAATGGGATTCCTGCTTGTTATCCAGCTGTGAGAAATGCACAAGCTGTAAAATAATTTAGGAAAGGAGTGAAAGAGACTGAAACCAATGCAAATGAACATACTAAAAAAGGAACAAAAGTGTAAAACTGTTTGTAAAAGGAAACAGGACAAGCCATGGATAATTTAGGGTTAGGATCTAACGATCACGTTCCCTCCAAATCTCTCGACCTCTTGGTGTAGATGGTACTTTCTCAGTTCTGAAAATTTGATTTTTTTCACTGATACTTCTCTGTGAGAAGTATTGCCTGTGTGTTAATACACAAGTTCTTCCTTTCAACTTGGAAATTTTGCTATTTCTTTCCTTTTACAGAAGAAACCTCAATATTCATGCAAAAGATGTTCCTATTCTAATCTCAGTTTATTAGAACATTACCATACTTTTTGCTTGTTACCCTTTTAAGAGAATTTATAGTGAGTGTTTATTTAGTTACTGAAATGAAGGTTAGGAAGTTCCCAGAGTTAAGGAAGTTCACAGAGTTTTCTAAAGTCCACTGTTTGCTAAGAAATTACTAACCTCAAAAGTATCAAATAATCATAGCTATAAACACCACACTTATATACTGCCAACTGCACTTATGCAGAAGCTAAGATACAGCTTTCTGACTTAATACTTGAAACTTTATTATTTATTTGGAGAGAATGTGAGTATGAGTGCACTCTGCAGACTACTTGACAGTAGTCATTCACTCCAAACTATAAACATACTATGAATTGTGAAACAGGAAGAGACTGGCTGCAGGCAAACTACCAACTAGTAACTTCTAAGAGACAAAGATATGATCTCTTCTTACAGGGTAGCAGCTGCTGTGATCACGATTTTTGTTTACAGAAAACAAATTCTTTTAAACATTTATGCTTTAGAAGAAAACACAAGTATGTAAAATAGTGTCAAGATTTAAAGTAAGGATAACTGTCAATCATTTTGTTACCAAGGTTTTGTGTTAAATCAGTAATGCTTCTCTTCTTACAAACCTTTAGTTTTAAGTCTACAAAAAGAATTCTTGAGACTCATTAGAAATATTCTACATTCTCAAATACAGTGCAGAATTCTTGTAACTGAAAAATGTTTCCAGCACATTTTCTCGCTTGGAAATAAAAAAAAAAAATCTCAATTTTTCCACTTTTTAAATGCTTTAATGCTTCTGTATGATGTTGGTTGAAAATACTGGCTGCTCTAAAATGCTTTTCAGTGAATTGTGAGATGTCTGTATCCAACAAATAAAATGTAAACAAAAGAACTTTCATCAGAATGTCTTAGTACAGAGATAAAGTAATGAGCATTAAGACATTGTGTATTTCAGTAATTCTCAATATTTCTGTTGCAAGTTGTTCTTTAAATTTTTACTTTGAACAGAGTTGAGTATTTTTTAGCTTTAAGGGCTTAATGATAATATATTTCTTCCCAATTATAAGATGATGTATAACATATCAATTGGTAACCTATCATTCATCATCAAGTGAATGACATTTCTTTGCCCATATAGAAGCTTTAGAAAATTCATCTAGAGACCCATAGGTAAGTTTTAGAAATCTGCATTTAAAAGAACACAGTTTTATCTAGAAACAGTGATCTCATCAGGTACATTCTCTTTTGAAAATCTGAAACAAAAAATTCCACAAACCAAAATCATGTATAAGACACTGCAACTGAAGATATCATCATTGATCTCTTAACAATAAAATGTTTTATCTATCTTGCATTGTTTCATCTAGTAATAATTAAATATTCCTATCTAGAAATTGTAATTATTTTGATTTTCTTTAAATATGGGGCTCCCTTAAGATGCAGTCACCCATGTGGCTAAACTACTGAGAAGAGTTTCCCTAAAAAATCACTGATGAATGATCTGCCAGTCTTTGTGTATGTTTGAAATATTTTTGTTAATTACTTGGAAAGCAGTACCTTGAGCAGTCTTCCTTATTCTCTCTCCAGATAATTGTACTGAATAATAAGAAGCATCATTACTATAAATAAAAATCCACTTTCCCTTGACACCCTTAAATGTCTATATTTCTTTTGTGATGAAAACTAGGGCGGTGGTAGGCTATGATATTTTTCTTGTTCCAGATCCGAGTCTTATTTTTAGATACGTTATTACTGCTGAGGAAACAGAGAAGCTCAGCAAAGAGTGTTTGTGTACCACAGTTACATATTTTTCCCATCTGGGGAAAAAAAAAAGATTTTCCTCAGCCTCCTTTTAACATATGGAGTTTGTCACATCAATCATTGGTGGAGAACATGTAGTGGCATCCATGTCATATGGGTGGCAGGGCTGTTTTACATAGTATCAGTATTTTAGATTCATGCTTTCCCAAGCTACAAAGCACAGACTTTCTACTTAGCAATAACAGTTCTTCCAAAGAAGAGCTGTCTTTTGTCAAGTATTTTCATCAGAGAGATGTAAAAATGTTACAAACAATCCCTAAGTAATAATCTAGGTACTTCAGCATGTAGTCTTTCTCTAGCTTGTATAATAAATTTGAGCTGGGTGCTTAATACGTAGGGGGATCACAGTAGGGAAACCTTTATCTTAGTGCCTATATTAATATAGAAACCATGTCTTGCTCTTGTGTGTGGCTGTGCAGAGGCCCAGCCAGTGAGACAGTATTTCAGAGGTGATCAACAAATTTGAGGCCTGTAGTCAGTAGCATTCCCCAGCGGTCTATACTGGGTCTAGTTCTTATTCAACTCGTTTATCAGCAAGCTGAACACAGTGATAGAATGCACCCCCAGCACGTTTGAAGTGTATGAAACAGGAGGAGTGGCTGATACCCCAAAGGCTGTGCTGCCATTCAGGGGGACCTGGACAGGCTGTAGGGTTGGTGGGAGAAACCTAATGAGGTTCAACAAAGGCAAATCTGGGTCCTGCACCTGAGGAGGAAGAACCTCAAGCATCAGTATGGGCTGAGGGCTAACCTACTAGAGAGCAGCTCTGCTGGGAGTCTTCATGGATGACTAGTTGCCCATGAGCCAGCAGTGTTCTTGCAGCCAGGGGGGACAGTGGGATCCTGGGGTGCATCAGGAAGAGTGTGGACAGCAGGGGAAGGGAGGTGATCTTTTCCCTCTACTTGGCCCTGGTGAGACACATCTGGAGTACAGTGTTTAATTCTGGCCTCCACAGTTCAAGAAAGACAAGGAGAGGATTCAGTGGAGCCACAAAGATGATGAGGGGTCTGGTGCATCTCTCTTATGTGGAGAGACTGGGGAAGCTGGACCTGTTTAGTCTAAAGAAGAGAAGGCTAAGTGGGGATCTCATCAATACATACAAATATCTCAAAGGTGGGTGCCAAGACAGTGGTGCCAGACTCTTTTCAGTTGTGTCCAGTGACAGGATGAGGAGCCATGGCCATAAACTAAAACTCAAGACATTCCACCTCAACATGAAGAAGAACTTCTTTACATTGAGGGTGGCAGAGCACAGGAACAGGCTGCCCAGGAAGGTTGTGGAGTCTCGCTGTCTGGAGATATTCAACACCAACCTAAACGGGTTCCTGAGTAACCTGCTTTAGGTGACCCTGCCTTGGCAGGCAGGACTGGACTAGATGATCTCCAGATACTCCTTCCTACACTATTCTGTGAAAGTTTATAAAAAATCTCACCCCATTTATTTGGCCTTCAGTCTTAAAATATGACATCTGTATTATATCCCAAGCCCCAAATGTATCAAAGCGGGCCTGTTAGAGTCTGCCACTTTCCTGTTACTGCTCACCTACTACCACCATTCTTATGGCTCCTTTCCTACACAAAAAGGACACCAGCTCTGTAGTATTCCCGTTCTCCTGTCTGCAGGCACCACGAAATTGTCAGCAATTAAAATTTACCCTGGTAAGGCACTTACTGCCTGTTACTGTTCAGTACATTGGCTTATTGACCTCTCTGCGAATAGCTAGATAACTAATTTAGGGTATAAATGGCTGTGATAATTATAATTCAATTTAATTTCCTTTCAGTAATTCACACACAGATGTTTTGATAGCACTGAAACTATTAGCTGAAGAGACCACACACTTTAGAGTGCCTAAAAATTTAGCGCTGTGTCCTAGAGGACTTAGGCAGGATATGAATGCAAACCTGCAGTTTCTGAAGATTATAATTTCTCAGAGTGGAATCCTAAGAAATCCTCAAACCTCATCCCAATAGGAGACTCAGCCTGGAAAACCTGAACTTTGGTGTCTAATTTTTCAAAATTAAAGAGCACAAATATTTATAAGGCATGGCAGTGCTTAGCATAACACAGCAGCATAATTGGCAAGCAAACCTGTCTGGTTGCTCCTCCTGTGAAAAACCTGCTATGACAATTTCCTGTCTATGTCAACTCTCTGTCCTGTTCTAGTCAATGTTTTCTAGGTCAGAGAGCCTTCAAAATATAACCCCACAAGTGAAATTAGCAGTGCTTATCTTTCCCTGCATGCTTTTTAACTATGAATTCAGTGAATAAAGTCTTACATTAGGACAATATGATTTAATGTCCTCTTGCTTGTGAGAATTCAAATAATTTCTCCTAAGAAATTTCCTCTTCTTAGTGGGCATCCTCCAGTGTTGAAACTGCATCTATGACAAATGGGCTTAAATATTCATTCAGGAAGATAAAAATCTCCTAGTTTATTCCTATAATACTGACAGTGAGGTGCTCCTGATTCTTTTGGTGAGATGGTCTCTTTGAAACAGGCCTATATCTGAAAAGCTCTTCTGCCTGAATGCAATGCATTTCACTAAATAAGTTCATTTTTGAACTGGTCTCAACCTTCTTTACAAATTAACACCCAGCAACAGCAATCCTTACAATAAAAAATTCCCAGCCAGTCAATATGAGCAGCAAATTGATTGTCTCATAAAATTCAAAACGGTAAGGGAAAGCAGAAATATACTTTATCACTTCCAGAGACACAAGCAAAAATTAAGAAGTCATTGTCATGTGTGTCCCTAGTGAGTCTGATGACAAGACTTGACAAAGCACATATGTCATTAATGTCCAGGATAAGGAATGTATTCCTGTCACAGGACTTACAGGCATTAATGCCCCTATAGGACTCTGCCTACAAAAGCAAGTTGTCACTGCTGCCTCTGAGTGTCCCTCTCCAAGGAAATGTATCACTTCGCTTTTAGAACAAGACAAATAAAGCACCAAGCATGACACAGAAAAACACAAGGAACCTCTAAAGCATGCATAGTTTCATGTCCCTTCCATGAGACTTGTACAAAAAAGGATCAAATGACACAGATGTTTGGTAAAAGGCAAAGCATGCAAGCATATAAACGCAGAAACTTCAAGTCTGTCTACATAATGCATTTTAGACGGTTTTCCCTGCTTGAAGAAATTGTAAGTAAACTGTCTGTAAAGGTGATTTGTATCCCTGGATATAACTGTTTCATTGGGCTTCTGGCAGCAAGCGTTTGTCAGATGTGATACTTGTAAGACCTTTCACTATAGTGATACTAGCAATTGCCTCTATAATACTTAACACATAAAACAAATTATAACAATATCCTTAAGATTAGCATATAAGTAATAGTGCTATATAAAAACTCATAAAAGCAAAATGTATGGGTACAATAACCATATTAAAACAACCATAGCTCTGCTTTAAATAACCATATGAGCCACGTTTGGAAGATATTATAGTATTTACTGGTTAAGCATACGGAAAAGTCTATTGCTGTCATCTTGGAAAAAAGAAATTGATTCCAGTTTCTGTCTTTCCTTGGAGGTTTTGGAAGGCTAGCTCATGACAAAATTCCAACAGAACCACCTAAAGAGCTTCAATAACACTTTGATAGTTTTAAAATAATTAAAATACATCCTTTTTATGCATCCTTTTTGTTGTTTGAGTATTTTTTAGGAGGGTTTGTTAGTTTGTTTTCCAAAAGGGTACAATGATGCGTTAAAGACAACAGAAGAACATGGTATCATTAATTGAACAGTAAATTGTCTCAGAGAACTGGACTACTGGACCTCTGGACCACGCTGGTGACTTAAAAATTCAAATTGACACTAATGCTAAGAAGCCAAATTTACACTGATGCTAAACTGGCATCAAAAACTTAATCAGGACAATATATTTTTTTAAAACAGTAACAACATTTAGGGCCTGGGAAAAGTAAAATGCAGAATGGGCTCATCTGAATGAGCTCTAGACAAGACTGTACCTAAACATTGAGAAGATTTTTCTCTGTGTGGCAATTTGAATAGAAAACCCTTGTTTTGTCACAGAAGTGGTGCTTCCAGTCAGTTTTGCAGTTTCATTTTTTACTTGGCAGCTGAAGTGCTGAAATCCAGTGAAAATGAAAACAAACAGAAAGATTATGTTTCTGAGACCAATAAAAGCTAAAGGAAAGAAGAATATCCCTATAGGTGGGGACCAATTTAAAGACTAAAAGGGCTAGGGCATATGTGCGTGGAAGAGTTGTATAGAAGAGCCACGGGAGCAGCACAGCCACGTGCTCCCCAGCCCCTGTCCTTCCCGTGGCATGGCAGCTGCCCTGAGGCCAGTGCACTCCAAGGGGGGATGTCTCAGGATAACCTCGAGTCCTGGGCTCAGTGCAGTGACCCACTAAAAGACAATCAGGCAGAGCAGAGCCAATAAAAGAAACTGCAGTCATTTTTCATTTGCCTATGGACAGGCAACTTATGATCATACTCCGATGATTACTTTCGATTGAATGAATCACCTTCTGACCCATTCTGCTCAGTCATTTTCATTGTACGCTAAATTCCGTTTGCCATGTCAGACTCTCAATTTTATCAGATCCACTAACACAATTTTCCAGAGCAGCAGCATTAGCTCAGCTTCCTCATTTTGTCTCTGGTGCCTTGTAGTTCAATTTATAGGCGGAAATAAAGGCTTGTTGGAACTTGTCTCCTGCCCCCAAGGGTAATCTTAATCCAAACCCAAGGGCAGAATCTGGGCCCAACCTCCAGGTTTTTTCTCCCAAGAGGTGATATATCAGCAGATGATCCATATAAGTCTTATCACTATCATTGAATAAAAAGCAATTAGCACTATCAAAAGAAGATTTCTAGCATTGAGAGATTCACAGATACCTGAAAAAAGAGCACACAGTTTTTCTTCCTGATAAAAATGGGAGGAGAAAACACAGTCAAAAAGCCTCAAAGCACCAAATGAACAGAAAATTACAAACCAGCACAATGCAAATTGAAATATGTTTGCATTAAATCATTTCTGAATCCTCTTGTAGATTCATATTTAGCAGCTATATCTGTCTTACAAAATCAATAACAAAAACTAGAAAATCTTCCTTATTCACAATAAAAGAATTTATGTGAAAGAAAAAATGTGTCAATTTTGTAGAGAATAGGAGATTCATACATTTTCTTCCTCCCCACCCCTGCCCCCCCAATATGAAAGTTTTACATTTCCTTAACACCAACAGCAGCCTGTCTCAGCATGGTATTACTTTAGTCATAACACCTGCCTTAGCATTGCCTGAATCAACTTCACTGAGAATTAACCATTTCCAAGCTCTCAGAAATACTTACAGGACAATTTCAAGAAACTAGGAGCTCAGGTCATGACTGTATCATCAGAATAAAAATGAACATTGCACTCAGTGCACTGGCTTGTCAGTTCATTTGCACAGATCATAAATAACAATGGTCCAAGCATAGATCCCTGAGGTACTTCTGTAATGACATCCATTAAATCTGACATGATGCTGTTTAATAACACAAGCTGTATGTGCCCTCTTAAGTAGCTAGCACCCAGTTAATTACAGATGATTCCATTCCTAATCCACTCAATTTATCCTGTAAAGGAATATAATTTATGAAATAGACAATAAAAAACAAATTTAAATGCACTCCATACACGTTCCCTGGAAACAACTCGCATTTAATCTGCAGCGTTTAAAAGCATCTGATTTTCTCTTTCTAAATTAACCATAAGCATTCAAATGTTATTCTGCTCAAGAGTCCCTTATTATTGCTGTGGCAAACTAACACAGCGTCCAGTCTCCGTGCTGTTGAACACCAGTAAGGGGTGCTCCATGGGAGCACACCCAAATTAGATTACCGGTGTTCAAACTGTGCCCCTTCAAGGCCTGCAACACAGATCCTGGGTAATCTGCAAGACTGAGCAGGGCAAGCCTGGCTTTGGCCGAGTCTCATCGGCTCTGGATGCAGTCTGTGCTGCCACACTTCACTCCTGGGAACAGTGAAAAATGCTGAACGAACATACTGGTGCTAAGAGGGCATCAATACTTCTTTTGGAGATGAAGAAAAGGAGCTGACGTGATTCCCAGTGACAACCAGAAAGTGTGAGAGAGGGAAAAAGGTGAGAAAGAGAGGGAGATCAGAGACACTGCTTTGGCTTGCTCTCTTACTTAAGAATGAAGGGAGAGTAGGATGTCTCCATGGCAACCAGCAAAAAGCATGGAAAAGCAGAGAGCAACAATGATTACAATAAGATTAGAAGGGGTCACACAGATCATCAAATAGGCCCCCAAAATCTCAAGCAATCATATAAAAATAGCTGCTTGGTCTGGAAGTGCTCCATGGAACAAGAGCTCCACATCCACACACATCATAAACTTCTTCATGACTTATGACTTATTTCTGTAGGTAAAAATAAAATAAAATGAAAGTTATTATACTCTGAAGTAAAGGAGATTCAGAGAACAGGTATCCTATTGCTGCGGTGCGTCAGCCC
>VZTH01014146.1:37299-58142 GCA_013397815.1 Aleadryas rufinucha | reverse complement strand
TTATATTATATATTATGTGTTATTTATTATACATTATATGTTATATGTTAGATATTAGATACTATATATTATATAATATACTATATAATATATTATATATATGGCATATTTTATGTTCTGTGTTCTGTATTCTGTACGATGTATTTTACTGATGTGTTCTATATTTATAGAGGAGCTTGCTAAGTCATCAAATGACTGATACAGTAGGGAAAAACCACTATAATTATCCTCATTCTACTTTCCACTTTCACTAAATGTACTTTTGAGCTGTTATAATGGCTATAATTAATTTTTGGTTGTTATTTTGGAGTGCAGGCCCACGCAGGCCTTTCCCACCTGTATCCAAGGGATCACTTTTACCACACGCCCACAGAAGGCCACCCTGGCCATTAAGGAAAATTGCTGCCAAATGAACTTTATACAAATTAGATTTTGCAGGACAGCCAGTGAACATTCCCAGTAATTTGGATTGTGCTAAATAATTTATAAGAGGACTGAGGGCAGGAGGTGGGTCCTCATTTGCTCACCCGCGTGATGAAGAGGGAGCAGCCACTGCTGGGCATGAACCTCCACACATTGGCCATGGCTCTGGGGGGAAAGGGTTGTTTTTTCCTCAACTCCCAGTCAAGCTGCTCTTTCGGAGTGATGAATTTCTCTGAATCGGAGTCCTGAAAGAACAGCCAGAGCTTAATTACAGTGCAAGGTCTTTGTGCTCGTGCAGCACATTGCAAACCAGCTGGGGAGAGAGCCCCTGCTGCAGGAATCCTTCCAGAGCCCCGTGCTGGCACGGGGGCACCTGGAGCAGAGAGAAGGTTTTAAAGGGAATAAAACCCACCCAGCAGAAGCAAATCCAGGATCTGAGGCTCATTTGCATTCCCATTGCAGAGCTCCGGGCTGGCACAGACTCCAACCCACCCAGGCATCACCTACAGCAAAAATCCAAAACTGGGGCAAACTGGTGCCGTTGAAAACGCTTTTCCTAAGGAATATTCATGTTTTCATCTGCTGGCTGGAGCAGCCAGGGCACCATGGCTGTGCCTTGGGAAAAGGGCCCCTCAGAGCCGGCTGTGACCCTGAGCTTGTCACACTGCTGCCACTTTTTGCTGATGTGTCAGAAACAGCTCAAGGTCTCGGGGGTTTTAAAACGAAGGGTTGGTACCTGTCCATTTTAATTACTCTCCAACAGCACAGCCTTTGTCAGCTGCCATCCTGAAGGATAAAGCCATCCTGCTTTGCCAGAGTTTCCCAGCAGTGGTGGGTGGGATTTCACAGGGGTTTTGTCTTCCTGGTGCTGTACAAACACACCCAGGAGAGGTGCCAGGGACGGGGAGCAGAGTTCGGTGCTGGGGTGCCCCGGGCAGGCACCAGGACCGGCACCAGGACGTGGCAGCTCAGCCAAGCACGGGGAGCGTGGGCAGGGATCCAGGGAAACAGGACTCTGTGCTGGAAACGTGAACATGTGCTTTCTTGAAAGTGCCAAGAAAGCAACATTTGGAGGTTAAGAAATGGCAGAAAACAGACAGATTTTTCCATGCGAAATTCGCAGAAACGACGACTGCGAGTTTGGCGCAGCGCAAGCTGTGCAGTTTGGGTGATTAATTCATTAATATTTGCGGGGGGCTTTGGTCTCCTCAGATGAAAGGAGTCAGTGGCATTGCTGTGATGGATGGCCAAGGGCAACACAGGAGTGATGGGGTGCAGGAAGGGGAATGTGGGCCCCCTTTTCCCCCGTGGGTGGTGGGATGAGCTGGAAGTGCAAACCAGATGTGTGAGGGGCCACACCCAGGGCACACCTGGAGGATTTAGTGCTCACATCCCTGACCCCAGCTGGAGCACTGTGAAATGGCAGTGCCCCCTCCCCTACCCCAGCTCTGCACCCCCCAATATCTCAGCATTGTGGTTTTGAGCCCAAAACACCCTGCAGATTAAATTATTTATTCCTATGAAATGTGCTTACAACTGCAGAAAGAATTCACTTAATTGAGAGTGCAGCCAGCGTTTTAATAAAACCATAAAAGGGTGAAACGTGCATAAACAGAAGAAAAGTGTTTAATCTCGGCACAATCACTTGATGTTCGTGAGAGCATTTAGCTTCCAATATAGCAAAGCAAATAATACCGAGATCCCACGAGCAAAGAGATATTTTTATCTTTTTGCACAAGCCCTGGGTTTAAATCTGACATTGCAATCGTGAATTATGGTAGTCCATTACCATAGCTACAGGAGGCTCTGACCAGCCAGGGGATCACGTTACTAATGGCTGTCACAGGTTGGCCGTGGTGACAGCAATCCCTTGGGACTGCCGTGCCCTGGGTGACACCGCCGAGGTGGCACGGCAGCACGTGGCACCGTGGGCACAGGGGCAGAGTGGCAAACTTGTGTTGAAGACACTCCTGCCTGTGCCCTAGAGGTGGGACCGGCACCTTCCTGTCACTGGATGTGGGACTGGCACCTTCCTGTCACTGGATATGGGACCAGCACCCTTTTGTCACTGGATATGGGACCAGCACCCTCCTGGATTTCCCTGGAGGTGCTGGGTGAGGGCTGAGGCTCTCTGAGCCCCACACTGCTCCCCATATCCTCACACCAACATCCTCCATTCAGTCTTGTTAATAGCTGGGAGCAGCTTATCCAGGCTTTGGGATTTGGGATTGCGCAGAGTCCCTTGGATCTGCTCTGGCTCTCAGCAAAACCAGCAGGAGCCCCTTCCCCACCCCCTCCCGTGCTGAGCATCCTCCCAGCACCAGGTATGAGGCGGGGAGATGGGGAACCTCTCAAAACCTGGGATTCAAACTCCCTGCTCACAGCCTGCTCTCCGAGAAAAGCGTTTGTGTGGCGTACTGTAACCAAGGAGACTGGGAACTCGGGGAATGGCCAGTCCCACTTATCAGGAGCTTTTCTTCATCTCTGCTGGTGCACAGGATTGTGCTTGGTTTAATAAAGAGGTTGAAGCCGCGTCGCCCTTTGCAGGGAGAGACAATTCTTCACCAGGCACTGACGTCCCAGCTGGCATCTGCCGATAGGAAAAGATGGACAGCTCGGGAATTGGTGCAGCCAGAGGCTGGAATTCTCTGCGCTCCTCCAGGCATCAAACTTCCATCCGAATCACAGGAATTACCGGGCAGCTTCCAGGCCCTGGCATCACACTGGGGAAGGCTCCTTGTGCCAGCTGGGGTGGGGATTTGAGGGGCTGCATCCAGAGGGACCCCTGGGCTGTGTCCAGAAGCCATAGGAATAGAGATCACTGGGAAAATCCCAGTGGATGCTGCACCGCCGCCCCTGCGGCCCCCAGCAAGGTGCTGCTCCTTCCATCCGTGGGACAGAGCACTAATATATTCCTGCCTGTCTCAGAGCCTGCTCCTGGGGAGGAAAGCCATTATTTAAACATTAATTCCTTGTGTGGGCTCTCCTGCAATAAAGCAGGAGTGCGGAGGTGTTGAAGGAATTACGTTTTTATTTAATCACAGAGTAATTACAGGACCGGAGCTCTACGGAGCAGCTGTGATTGACTTCCCAGCTCAGCCCCGGCTCACGGGAAGGGCCAAACTGTCTGACACCAAACACACAGGGAAAACCTCACCTCAGGCATGGCCACTGCACTGGTGCCACTGCTGGAGGCCTGTCAGCATGCCATAGAAATGTAAATAGACAAATATAGATATTTGTGTGTGTATTTATAGTGTCCTGCAAGGAGAGCCCCAGCTCGGACAGGGCTCTGCTTCCAGCGTGGTTTTGCACCAGGGAGCTGCAGCCCCACGACCCAGAGCAGGTCCCTGGGGCCGCATCCAGACCATTCTCCAAATTCCAAATTTTGTGCAGACGCCATTTACCAAAGGGCAAAGGAATTGCCCCGAGGGTGACAAGTGCAAAAGCATGGCCTGTGGCACTGGGAATTCACTGGGAATAAGAATATGTCTCTTCTTCCCATTCCATGGTAATTGCTTGAATCTGGGTGTGCCTTAAAAATTCCACCAGTTTTATAAAAAGCTGATTTTGTGGCCGGAGTGTTCTGCAGGGTCTGGGCTGACTTTCGAGCACAAGCAGTAAATTCCTCCGGTTGTTTTTTTGCTCAAGTGAAGCTTTTTCTCGGAAAAAACCATCCCGACTTAATTTGAAAACTTCAAGAGACTGAGAAAGCACCACTTCCCCTTGATAATTTGTTGCAGCGGTTAATTACCTCACTATTAGAAATGTGTCTTTTGTTCTAATTTAAATGTGTCTGGCTCCGGCTTCCAGTTGTTGGCTCTCGTGTGCTTTCCCTGTTGGATTAAAAGGCCCTTTCAGAGCCTGCTGTATCCCAGGAACATTTCTGCACAGTGGATCCAAGGCACCTCTGGATCCTCCTTTGGCTAAACCCCAGGGGCCTCGCTCCCTCCTCGCCTTTCAGCGGTGCTTTTCCAGTCCTCAAAGAATTTTCCTCTCTCTTTTATTCACCCTCTCCCGTTTGCCAAACCCCTCTTTGATTAACCACAGCTCCCAGCCCTGCATGGAACATTCCCCTTGGTCCCACAGGTGCATCAGGACCGTGCCACGGCAACTCCCTAAAACCTCTCCAGGGCTGTGCTGGGGCCACTGGCTCCAGCCTTGGAGGATGTCAGAGCCCTAAGAATGCCTGTGGAGCTGCTTTTGCTCCTCCAGCCTCTAAATGATTTTCGCATTTGATGTTTTCTGGGACGCAGCCTCCCAGTTTGTGAGCGTGGCCTATATTTCCTGTGCCTAGATCGCAACATCGCCTTGGATTGGATTAAAATGTGTTTTTTTTCTTGGATGGCAGTAGATTTACCAAGGAACCCAGATCCCCTGACTCCCACAGGACACTGTCTCGCCAGCAGAGCCAGAAAACAGGGATCTTTACCCAAACTTTGTGGGAAAGGAACTGCTCCTTAATCCCAGAGAATCACCCTCGGCATGGAGCCATCGGCTCCTGGGCGCTGCTGCCAGCACTAACAGGTTTAGCATCAGCCCCACGGCTTAAGCTCCTTAGTGGGAGCAGTGCTGGGTTTGTGGGAAGATCAGGACTCAGGGATCCCCGTTCCCATCCTGGCAGCCTGGGAAGCACTGAGGGAACTCCCTGCCCTGCTCAGTCCTTGTGTCTCTCCCACAGCTGCTGCCACAGCCACTGGCACACCCCGGAGAGCAAGGGGTGGCCAAGCCACCCTCTGAGGAAAGAAGAGGGTGACAATGCACCCTCCAAGGCTCTGCCTTGGCCACCAGATCACAAGCGAGGGCCCAGCCCCATGGTGCTGCTCCTGGGTTATCCAGCAGCAAACGGTCCCAAAGAGGCCGTGGGAGAGCTGTTGGTTCCTGGGAAATGCAGGTGGGAAAGCAGAGGGTGCTGGTGGTGCCCCAAAGGTGGATGGCACCGCATGGGCACTGGAGCAGTGCTGGGCATGTGCCTGCAGTGGCTGCGGTGCCCGGAGCTGGCACGGACCCAGCCCTGCTGGCAGTCACGGGCTGAGAGCCTGAGGTGCTCTCAGCAGTCAGATGTCACCTCTAGCGATGTCCCCAGCCCGCGGCAGCGGCGTTCCAGCTCGGTGCAGTGCGGGAACAGGACAGCTCCGCTCCCGGAGCGCTGGCACCGGCAGTGCCCAGCCCCGGGGACACCGCGGGCACCGCAGTCAGTGCTGCACGGGCTAATTAACGGTGATGGCATCACCCAGCCTTAAGGACCCCATCCCAGGGGCATCCCTCAATCCCAGCACAGCCCTGGAGCCTATTCCTTCGTTCCCACATTGCGTGGGACTTTGTGTCACCGCCTGGCGAGCGGCGCAGCACCAGGTCCCTGTTTGGTGGTGGCTTTTTGACCTGTCCGTCCCCCCTTGGGGACGCTGCAGAGAGCTCGCTGGGAATACTCATGGATTGCTCCTTGCGGGTGAGTGCAGACACGGCCCCGCTCCTTCTTCCTGGCTGGGTGACAAACAGGAAGGGACCTACGCGACACCCACGGCCACACGGCAGGAGGAGATGCGGGGGCGTTTCCTCGGCAATGAGGAAATCTCTGGCAGCTTCTTTGAGCGACGCTGGTGCCGGTTCCCTCCTGCGACAAGCCCAGTGCGAGGCAAAAAGGGACCTCTGCCCCGCACGGGAGAGTTCATAAATCATCCGTGACTTGCTCAGCCCTCCTCTCACCAGAGCTAGGCTGGAAGTGCTCACGGAGGCTCCTTGCGGACCTGCCCCTCCTCCTCCGAGGTCTTCCACAGCGCCGGCACGAAACCATCGAGTAAATAAAGATAAGTCTCTTACTCACCGCTGCCCACGTGAATCATCGCTGGGTCCCGTTAGGGCAGCCAAGGAAAACGCTGCGTTTTTCCCAGACCTCTGAGAACTAAAAAAAGCAATCCTGGCTGTCCCCTCGCCCTTGCTCTGGGCTGTGCCGGCGGCGCTGAGCTGCCAGAGCCCAGCACAGGGAGCCTTTGCCAAGCAGCTGCAGCCGGCACAGAACAGAGCCCGGGCTGTGCTCTCGCAGCCTCCGCTGCTTTTCTGCATCTCTCTTCCTCTGCCAAGGCGCTGGCACACGGGGGAACGGCACGAGTGGGAAAGGCACCGAGGAGAGGCCGGCAGAGGGGGGAGAACAGCAGGGATGTGACCAGAACGCCACCGGCTCGGGGACCTGCAGAGCCCACCCAGGGACTCGGATGGATCTAAATCCCAGCCCGATCCTTTGCTCAGCACTGAGAGGCTGCAGCACGGCAGGGGGCTGGAACACTGCTCCAGGACCTGGGGGTTGTTATGGGGGATTCAGGGATGTGCTCCGGGATTGAAGCATCCAACACCAGTGCAACAGCTCGCTGGGGGCTCCTGTGTGACACCTGGGCAGGCTTTATGGCTGAACAAACAGATGATTCCCCATCCCTGGAAGTGTCCAAGGCCAGGTTGGACAGGCCTTGGAGCAATGTGCTCTCTTAGGAGGTGCCCCCATCCATGGCACATCCAACTGGATGGGCTTTAAAATCCCTTCCACCCCAAACCACCCCAGGATTCCATGACAATGGGAGCTCCTGCCGGCAGCAGGAGGAGAGGCAGAGCCGGCATCCCCCAGGCTGCTCCCGTCGCAGGGCACACGTGTTGCTGCATGATGGATGTTTGCTCTGTACCAACCCAGGAGCCGAAATAAATTGCAGCCATACAATGAAGAGGCACTTTATTGCTCAGGCATTAGGCAAAGCTAATGTAATCCGAACCGATATTGAATACAAATCCTTGGCTGTGACTCACCCTGCTATTACATTGTGTTCTGCAGAGCAGCCGCGTGCCATCAGAGTCAGGCTTTAGGGAAAAATAAGAAAGGAACCGGCTTTTCTCACTCCCTGTGAAAGACAGCTGCAATGATGGCCAAATCACCCAATCATTGCCTTAATTAATAATTATTTGGAGCCTCCTGGGATTGATTGGATCATTATGACACCAAGTGAAGCCTGAAGAAGAAATCCAGGGGGAAGACGGTGCTGATTCCACGCTCCTTTTGGCTCTCTCACTCGCAGAAGGAGCATATCAAAGCTTCAGGAGCCCACAGGGGGAGAGAACCTGCATTTTTCCTGGGATAACTCATTCCTGCAAGCAACATGAGACTTTACAACCATCACCTGCTCTTTCTGCCTGAAGCCCAGCATGAGGCCTTTCTGCTGTGCCAGAGCAGAGCGGCAGCAGAAGGACAAGGGAATAGGGGAGCTTTATTCCCCCAGCCTTCCTCAATCATTTCCCTCCCTCCCTCCCTGAGACTGGAGCTGGGATCCTGCTCAGCACAGCATTGGGTTTCAGATGCCACGTTGGTGCCTGATGCACAATCAGCAGCCAGGACTGTGGGTCCCACTGCAGAAGCATCCTTCCCCTCTGGGAATGGGGGTGTTGAGGAGGCACTGATGAATCAAGACCCCAAACACTCCTGCAAGGCAGGGGCTGTCCCTGCCCAGTGCTCTGTGAGGTTCAGAGTCCAGCACAGCCTTGTGCTGAGTTAGGAAGTCTCGCCACGCCTGAGGTCAATACTAATGCAGTCCTTGATCCCACGGCCAGCACTGCAAATCTTCCCTCTAACACAGCCAGGAACCTTCCCCTGCTCAAGCTCCCACTGCCCCTTTAACTCCAAGATAAAACAAACTTGGATATACCAAACTGTGTCCCCCTGGGCCACGAGCCCCAGAGCATCCCAGCATCTTCAGCAGTGCTGAAGGGCAGAGTCCACCTCCCCTCAGTCCCTGTATCCCTGATCCCCTGCCAAAACTGCACCCAGGTACCGCTGGGGAGAGCCTGTTCATCCTCTGCACCACTGCACAGGACTCCTTGAAGCGTGTCAAGAAAATAAACATGATCCCTGAAAGAAAAATCAAAATCCCTCCCACTCCTGTGTTGGATCATCGCCCTGTTGGATATCCACGCTGCGAGCACATGGGGATGAACCAGCCATGAGTGGTGAGCGTGGAGATGGCTCTCCAGCACAACGAGGTGCCTTCCCTGGCTGCAGGCACATTTCCAGCCCCGTGACATCCTTGGCTGCTTTGGATCATCTCCCCAGCTCCTTCTGGGCGTGAGAGCTGGGAATGGAGCATCGCTCTGGGCTGCAGCAGGGACCAGCAAGAAGCACCCCAACCTCTGTCTGGCATCTGCTCCCAGCGCCTCAGGGTGGTGATGAACACACCTGCTGCTTTCCCTGGCTTTGGGGGAGAGGGAATGAACCATCCTCACACTGCCAGCAAAGCCCCCAGCGAAGGCAATAAGCCATTTGTTCCCCTCCCTCCCTTGCAGTGTGCCCCTGGGTAATGAGATCATCCATCACCAGGATTTTTGGGAGCTGTCAGCTTGGTTCAGGGTGAAAGACTCAGCCATCAGTCACAGGGATCCGTCAGGGTCTGAGGAAAAGGCAGAGGCACCGACTGCTTCCCAGAGCAGCACTGCCCTGACCCCCCCAGCCCTGCCCCACCACCAGCACTGCCGATCCCACGAAGGCATCTGCTGCCATGCCATGATGCTCGAGGCTCTCTGGGCATCCAGAAGCTGGGATGGGCCCTTTTCCTGGCTGTGCTGCCGCCGTGGCACAGGGAAAGCTGCGTGCAGCAGGAGCAGCCCTGCCTGGGCTGCTCCCTGGAAAGGTCAGGCTGGCAGAGCGCAGTCGCCAGGAAAACTCTCCCAGCCCCCAGCACTGCCAGCCCTGGGCCAGCCCTCAGCTGCTTTATTTGCCCTCTGACAAGCACGGGAAGCAGAGCAGAACCAGGGAGGCGCAGGGGCAGTGGGATGAAAGCAGGTGGCAGGACTGGGAGGGACCAGAAATACCTGGAAGGCTTGAACTTCAGAGAATCGGTCTAACATGCGAGTAAGTGCATTTTCCACAGTGCTGTGTGTGGCAGGAGGACAGGCAGGGGCTGCTGCTGAGTGGCTTCTGCACCGTGAAATCAATCCCACCCTGCACACAGAGGCTCATTCTGCCAGGAATCCTTCCCTGGTCTCGCTGGCCCACCTCTGGCTGACACCCACAGCTCGCAAATGGAATTAGAGCGGTGATGAGTAAATGGAGACCTTTTTTCTCAGAGTGGTAAAAAAGCTAATGAAAGTGAGGAAAATGCCAGGAATGACAGAGGTTTAGGGAGGTGTGGGACAGGGCTGCAAGCAGAACTGGCACAGAGCAGCACTGGAAGCAGCACCCAGGGCGCTCAGAAGTGGAGTCCCCAAATGAGAGGCTGAGGATGCCCAGGACAGGGGACCCACGTGTTTATTCCCAATTTGAACCCCTTGCCCAATCCTTTCTGCCCACCCACCTCCATCACCAAACCCTGCAGCATTCCCTGAAGGATCCCCATTGCCTTCCCACTGGCATAGCCCAGAGATGTGGCTCATCAGGAGCTGCCACCCTCCCTCCCTCCACCCCCACGTACCAACACAGTGCCACACTCACAGCTCCGCTTATCTGCTGCCAGGCTGACCAGCTCTGGCTGTAATTTCATGCTGTTATAAGCAATCACACTTGTAAAGCAGAAATCACGGCTGTGTTTCATGGCACAGAATGTGAAGGAGGTTTTTAAGCGCTGGAGAAATCCCAGCCGATGGCTCATCCCTCTATCCCTCCGCTGGCACCGCTTCATCCCAACGCCCGGACATCCCCACAGCCACCCCCTCACCCACAGCTTTCAGGGCAGTCAAAGAAAATAATTTCTTCCTAATATTCAATCTAAACATAGCCTCCTTCAGCTTAAAGCCATTCCCACTTACCCCAGCACTGCACACCTTCATTAAAGTCCTCCCCATCCTCGTCCTCCTCCACAGGAGCACCCCTGGAAGGTGCAGCCCTGCCTTTTTTAGCAGCTCTCAGTAACAAGCCTCAGGTGGGAGCAAGAATCTCCAACCTGGCTGTGCCCCACACCTGCCCTCAGCTCCCAAACCTCCTCCGTGCTGCCCTGTGGCAAGGAGTGGGTGGCCCAGTGGTGGACGTGGGGTGGACAGAGCTCCCCCGTGTCCCCCTCCGTCCCCGCTCAGGGATGTGAATGATCCCCGGTTGTGCCTCGCACCGTGTCGCACAGCCCGGCACGGACACCTCGTTAGACAGGCAGGGAATGTGCCGTGTGTTTTGGGAAGGAAACAAAACTCCGTATGGCGCTCTCCATCTGGGCTGAGAGGCTGCCTGGAAGGAAGGAAGGACAGCCAAGAGTGCAGACACCACTGTCCCAGGGTGACAAAAACCTGTCCTGCTTCCAGCCCAGTCCCCCGCTACGCGGCTCTGCTCCCCTCCCCGTGTGCCACCGGCCCCCCCAGTATCGGGAACAGGGACCGGGAGCCCCGGTCCTGCTGGCCGGGTGACACAGGGAGGACACACGGCGGAGGGCAGCCAGGAAAAGGAGGGAGAGGATGTCAGGCTGCAGTGACGCAGCTCTTTGGCTGAGCAGGAGGGGACTGAGAGCAGCTCGGCTGAGCCCTGGGGCTCCGAGGGAGAGGGGGGAAGAATTTCTCCGCCTGCTGCTGGAGATTCTCAGCCATGAGCTGGGACAGGGAGGGCGCAGCCTGCGGCTCCCGGGCAGGGACGGGCTGCAAACGCTTCAGTTTTGCTCCAGGTTGTGAGGTGGCTCTGACAGCCTGCCCAGGGACAGCCCCCACACCCTTGATTGCCACTCTTGCATCGCTGAAGAGTCGATAGTGGGGAAATGCAGTGGAAAATCTTTTATTGGATCAACACAGGGCAAGTCTGTGAGGAGAAGGTCGTTGCAGTGAGAGGTGAGAAGCTCCGTGGGCTGTCAGCGTGGCCGGCCCTTGGCTGGCTCCTGACACCGCAGAAACCCCCAGACCCAGCTGGGCTCAATCCTCCATGGGCACCCAGCCAGGGCAGACCCTGCCACCGTCCTCAGCTGACCCCATCCTTCCTCTGCCTCCAGGAGGGATGGGGCTGCCACGGACCCGCGGCTTTTGGCAGCTTTCTGCCCTCCCAGTCTCCCACCAAAGCCTCCTGCAGATCCTTCCCCGCTCCAGCACCTCCCCAGCCCTGTGAGTTTTGTCCTTCTGCAGCGACAGATGAAAAACCTGAGGAGTTTTCAGGCAGGAGATGGCGTGATTCCCACCCCTGCACTCCCTGAGAGGAATTTCTGCTTTCCATCTTATTTATACTTATAAATCCAGACTTGGGTGTGGCCAGGCTCCCCTCTGGGAGGAGATTTCTGACCTGTGCTCATGGCACTTGGTGTTGTGTCCAAAGCTCCAAGTCAACAGCTTGTCCTGGGGCTGTGAGGATCAGGAGGAGCTGGTTGGCACTTCCCTTCTCCCATCTGTCTCCAACAGCAGGTGAACAAAACCTTTGGAGGGTGGGGAAGAGCTGGCAGCGCTCAGGACCCTCCTGAGCTCGGTTAAGGCTTGGACTTGAAGATCTTAGAGGTCTTATCCGACCAAAATTCTGTGATTCTCACCCATGAGCTTTCCATGCCCTCGTCCTCCACCTTCCCTGGGCAGCCTGGGCACCCCAGAGCCCGGGCACCATCCTGCTGGGTGAGCCCTGTGCTGGCAGGGGCGTGTCATTCAGAGCCAGCCTCGTCTCAGGAGAGGGATTATTGATCTGCATCTGGCACCGGGGCCAAAGCCTGCTGCAAAGTGTAATTAATTGATCAGTAAGTGCTCCGAGATCCCAGATGAAAGAGCCACGTAATTACCGAGTATCATCCAGTGGCGCTGGGAGTAATTGTGATAACGGCTCGGGGTTAGCACTCGGAGGCAGAATTACCTCGGTGCTTAATGTCACCCTCCAGGGACAGACCGTGTCCTCCCTGTGCCACGTGGAGGGGACTGGAGAGCTTGGGGCCAGGGAAACAAAACCCCTCTGTGCATTCCCTGGGATGCTGGTCCCCGTGGAGAGGCTGGGGACAGCGGGAGGGTGGTCAGCAGGGTGCAGGGTGAGGGGCTGCTCTCCAGAGTCAGGGCAGAGAAGGGATTTCTGCCTCCCAAAACCACCGAGGTTGGACAGGACCACTGGAGATCTCCATCAGTGACCCCACCCATCACCAGGACGGTGGGAGCCCGGTGAACACCTCAGAGTTTCCAGAGGAAGGCACTGAAGCCTGAAAACCGTGGCTTCAGAATTTCTGATAACGCAGAAATTCAGCTCCGTGTGGGATTCTCTGACAATTCCCAGCCTTATTTTAGATTTTTACGGTGTGCCATAAAAGCAGTTATAGTAAATTATTAGACCTACGTGTGGGCTGTCAGGAGGCTTCTCCCCTGTGAAATCCCCCACGATGTTGTGCCCTCCCTGCACTCAGCTGGGCTGTGTCCCCCACGTCCCTCCAGCCCCTGCACACGCTGGGCTCAGGGCCACCAAGAGTTTGGGGAGCTGGGGCTGGTGCAGCGCCTTTCCCAAGGAGCTTTTCCCAGGTGCATAAAACCCTCCTGGGAAACAAAACCAGTCCTCACTATTTCATCCTAACAGCCAGGTCAAGGAGAGCGGAGCAGGATTTGCTTCCATCGCCAAACACAAAGCAAAAGCCGATCTCCTGGGTGCTGGGGAGAGTTTTACAAATTTCCCTGGTTTATTCCATTAACCCCGTGGCTGCTCGGGGATCTCAGCAGCGCTGGCTGCAATAACGTGACCTCCTTTAACCTGCAGCCAAGGCTCCTTCCCGCTCTCCCAGCCCCGCCTGAGCAGCTCTGAGCTCTGGTGCCACCTCGGGGTGACAGGACAGGGCCAGGGGCATCTCCCCGGGGGTCACAGAGGGCCGTGGAACAAGCTCGTGTCACTCAGCTGACACACAGATTGATTCGGTGCCTCTCACACTCGTTATCTGCAGCTGGAAATGGCTCCCACAGGGCTGGCACTGGGGTGGGATGGGAACCGTGGGTCAGAACCATGCCGGGGTGATGCCTCAGTCCGTGCCGGGTGGGACAAGGGGACAGAGGATGTGTGGCCAGCAGGGCAGGGCTGGCAGCTCTGTATCCTGTGCCATGGAGGGGCAGGACCTTCCCGGGAGGCACAGGCACTGCTCCCGGCGTGCTGGAGCTGCAGGAAACCTTGGGTTCTTCCGCTAAGGGATGTTCCCTGCACTCTGACCAAAGCCAGGCAGCAGCACCCGCGGTCCCGGGCGGCGGGGTCGGTGCTGCCCGGGAGCGCTTCCCTGGCGGCTGCCTCGTGTTTGCAGAACATTCCCTAAATCTCGTGGCAGCTTGTGCTACATCTCCCACCGCGCGAACGCACACGCACACGCTGCCTCGCTGAAGCCCTGCCAGCGCCCCACACGTGTTGCTTCCAGCCCGGCTGCTGCTGCTCCTCCTCCTCCTCCTCCCCAGCCTCCCCCCCGGCCGCTCCGAGTCCTGCCCGCATCCCTGCGGATCCCCCAGGTGCTGATGCCTCTGCAAACAGGGATTTGGGGTGGGGTTGGTGCCGCTGGCCGCTGTGGCACCATGCCAGGCTCTCTGCCCGCCCTTCCAAAACACTCGGAGCAACCCCCTGGTGCAGAGCCACGGCCGGATCCTGCCGGGAGCTCAGAGCCCCAGGGCTGGCATCCAGGGACAAGCCCCTCCAGGAAACACCGCTGGATCCCATGCCCAAACCTCCCGTCCCCACAAATCCCTGCTCTCAGGACGCTGAGCAGCTGCTGGGAGCCAAGGCACCGTTATTCCAGTTATCCCAGAGGAGGCGTTTATCCAGCAGCACTCAGGGAGTGCCGGAGGTTTATTGCCGGCCCCTCATCACGCTGACACACGCAGCAGCAGGAAGTTCCAGCGAGCTCCATAATAGCTCCGCACGAGTGAAATGCTGTTATTTTGTTAAGATCTCCGGGAATAAATACCCCTGTATCCACGTGAGCTCACGGAGCTGCAGGATGGGCAGCGGCTCTGCCCCGGGGGGGTGACACTGTGCGTGGGGACAACCCCAGGTCCCCAGCCCAGGGCAGAGTGTGAGGACCCCAGCCACGGTGTGTGCGCTGTTTTTTAGGGGTTTTCCTCTTCAAACAACCACAGAGCCTCCACCCAAAGGCTCCCGGCAGGCGGAGGGACGAGGCTGGAGGCGGTTAATGGCTTTCCACCTGCGGGAGCTGCGGAAACGCTCCCAGCAAAAGCACGGGCTCTGCTCCAAGCTCTTACAAGCTAATCAATGAAACATCACAGCTTGGGAGCCGGGGCAGAGCAAAGCAGCACAGTATGGATTTTATTTTTTCATGCAAAGAGCTTTAGTACAAATCCCTTTCTCCCCCACAAAGGGAGCAAGCAGCCTCTGTGGAGAAAGCCAAGCCTGGGGCGCCAGGGGGGACGCAGGCGTAGGCTGGGAGGGGGCTGCCACCTCCCCTGTGAGGCACAGCCACAGAGAGTGACACTGTCCTGCTCCTTGTGCCACCCAGTTCATGGGTTCTGCTCCCTGGGTGGTGCTCAAAGCAGGGGAGGTGCAGGTGTGGCCCTGCTGGCCTCAAGCCACAGACACCATTAAGGCTCTGTGGGGCTGCCACTGCCTCTGCAGAGCTGTGGGGGAGCAAAGCACCGCTCCCTGCTCCAGCTGCAGGGGGTTTCTGGGGCCTCGAGCCACTGCAGAGGGACCCTCCAGTCCCTGGGACCCTCCAAGCCCCCTGTTTCACGGCACAGAAATGAGTTGATGCGAGTGGCTGGACTGCTTTCGGCTGAACAATCGGCTCTGTGCTGTGATCAGGGCTGTGCTGTGTGGCTGCACGTCCCCGCTCCCGGTAACCAGCCCCTGATCCCGGCTTGTACAGCATCTCCAGGGATTTGGTGTTTGCCTGCAGGCCGTGGGAACGCGAAGCAGTGACAGAGCAAACGCCAGGTCTGAGCGGGCTCATTACTAATTCCTCCTTGTGAGGATGATTCCCCTCATCTGTCTGTTCTCGGGATCTGTCAATGAGCCAGTTCATTCCCACTTAGGATGCGCTGTGCTGATCCTGCATCGTGCTGATTCCAGGAGAATGTGCCTGATGCCACATCCAATCCATCACAGCAACCCACGGCAGCCATCGGATACCTCCCTCCCTTCCCTCCCTCCCTCCCTCCCTCAAATGCATCATCCCCTCAAAGATCACAATCAGCTGTTGGACAAAGCCTGGCTTTCACAATGCCATGGTTACTGGTGCCGATTGTAATCTGCGATTTCCTTCTTTCCCCTTATTTCCATGTTCCTTTCCCTTCCCACTCATCATTGGTGCTCACCCCCTCTCTCCAGTGTCTCCAGCAACTCAGGGATTATTCCCAATCAGCATCACTGAGGAATGCTGATTGCATCAGTTCCTCACAGGCTGCTTTTATGATTCCCACGGGGAAATTGTTGAGCCAGACGGATGAAAAATATTTACCTGTGGCTGGTGCTGAGGGCCAAGGTCTGCATCCAGCTCATCCCGTCCTGCAGACACCTCCAGCCTTCCTGGGCATTCCTGCCTGGCTCAGGGGACTGAGACCTCCTGCTTGGCTCAGGGGACCCTGAAATGCATGGGGAGACACTGGTGTGAGGGAGAAAGCCAGAGTATTTTCCTGAAGACAATTAGTGGATTACAGCGAGTGTAGAGTAATGCAGAGGCAAAGAAATCCCTCTCTCCAGAGGCAGTGGGATAGCACTAAAATCATGCTGCACTCTGCCTCACTTCATAAAAACTTCTTGCTATTCCTCAAGGAGGAATTGTAAGAGAGGACAACAGTTCTGTGCACTCCTGGATTTACAAATGCTGTTTTATGTATCAGGGTAATTTCTCTTGCAATTTATATGGGATGCAATGAGTAAACACCAGCAGTCCTGGCAGGAATACCGATTCTGGAATGGATGCAGAGAATGGAGGACAAGGTGGGAAAGCCTCCCCAGAGCAGGTATTTTCCAGCTGAAAGGCAGATTTGTAGAAGGCAGATTTCTCCAGGAGTGGTGGGGATGGTCCTTGCCTGATGCAAATCCTGCCAGAGCAAAGAACTGAAAATCACAACAAAAAAAGTCTTGAGAACTTTTGGGATGTCACAATGCAGCAGTGAGAGATGGATACAGCAACCAGAGCAACACTTGCCTTGGGAAGGAGCCCAGCAGCCATGGACTGGAGTGGCTGGAAGAGCTGCGGCGCCTGGAGCTGGTGGGAGCCTCTCCGAGCATTGCCACGAGGAGCTTTAGTTAATTAAGCCCTGAATTATGAATTATGCATAGAGAATAAAACAATGTCCTGATTTCTGGCTGGGGAATTAAGGAGCTGTGGGCTCAGGTAGGTGCTTCCAGGCTTCAATCCTGGTGCACGAGGAGAGCTTTTGCTCCACGGGGGGATGGGTCACTGGGATGTGACACGGGGGCTGCGGAGCCGTGCTGGTCCCCATGGCACACACAGGGACACTGAGGGGGGAAGAGGTGATGCTGGGGACACAGCACCCCGGGCAGGCTGTCCCCTCCCTCCCGTTCCACAGGGATGCTGCCGCCTGCCTTCCCCTCAGCGGGTTTGTTTCCCCTCAGCCCCCTCCAAACCCCAGTGGGCAACAGGGAGCCTATTTTTGAGCTGTGCAAAGTCTTCTTCTGTTGACGAGGAACAAGGACTTCCCTCCTGAGCGGGCCCCCAGCTGTGCCCGCCGGCAGCGGCTCAAAGGGGCTGGATCCCAGCCTGGCCTCCGGCTCAAACCCCCCATTCAGCTCCGTGTTTGGAAGGCAGAGCAGGGAATCGGCCCCGTTCCCAAAGCCAAAGGCTGGAGTGGCTCTGCCATCTCGGAGGCACAAAGGCCTTTTCTGCCCTGGGACAATATTGCCACTCACCAGCAGTGCCCCCAGCCAGCGGAGCCTGGGGACGGCTCCTCAGAGCCGCCTTTCATCTGCACTACGGGGCACCTCTGCCTCCAAGTCTAATGCTGAGGTTATTTTTCCGCTTCCTTGTGCCATTGAAGCCCCCCCGGGCACTGTGGGGGAGGAGGGGTGAAAGCTTCCCAAGGAAGCTGCAGGGAGGAGGCCGGTCCCCTGTGGGCACAGAGGGCTTGGGTGGCAGCAGCCTGGCACCCCCTGCATGTCCTGGGTGCCCTCACGGGAGCCCCACGGAGCAGCTGCATCCTTGACAGGATCCCCAGCGTGTTCTGGGACAGCTCACAGGGCTCTGGAGCCAGGAGTCAGGGATGTACCCTGGTGGGGTCTCTCCCCCCAGCGCCTCTGTCCCCGTCCCCCACCAGTGTGGGGGGACAGCAGCTGCCTGTGACGTGCTGGGGGGGTCTCCGTGGTCTGTCCCACCCCGCTGCAGGGCAGCCGGGGCAGGATCCCACAAGGTGGACGTGTCCCGGGGTTCCACGGGCAGCGCCCGGGCTGGATGGAGCCCCTGGCAGCGCTGCCCCTGCCCCGCGGGCGCGGGGAGCTGCGAGTGGGCGGCGATCGATAGGCACAACTGCAGAGGCAGCGCGGCAGCACCGGCGGCTGCAGCGCCATCGCGAAAATAAATGAGAGATTGATTTTCCGGGCAGTTCCGATCTCGTGGATCTCAGCTGCCGCGACAAGAGGAGCGCAGGCACGGCCGGCGCCGTGGGGCTGTCACCTCCCTGCACTCCCCGCTGCTGAGGAGCAGCCGTGTGCGGGGTTAGGGGCTCAGGCACCCAAAAAAAAAGCAACTCTTTGCCAAAAGGCAAAGCAGCTCTGAGCGGCTTCAGGGCCTCGCTGCAGTGCAGGGGACAGACCCCAAGCAGGGAGCTGGCAAGGCTGGGGACATCGGGAAGGACGGGGAAGTGGGTGTCCTGTGCTCGCTGTGGGACCCCCGTGGCTCCCTGGCATCAGCTCCATCCCAAACTGTGGTGGAGCAGCACCAGAAAGGCACCGTCTGCCTTTAACGTCTTATCTTCAAGCTGCTCTTGCTAAGTCACATCTGACTTAATTATGGTAATTAAGATTGACATTAATACAAGATTAAAATGTGAAATTAAAATTAGCTGTGAAACTTATCTGAGTTTTTCGAGCAGTTATTGATTTTCTCCACTGTTAATCAAAGGTCTGAGGTAACGGCCGATGAACACGGTGCTAATTAGAGCAATGCCCATAAAGTGGCCTCGGGAGACGTGTGTCTTATTTCTCGGAATGCCTCAGGTTTCTGACCACGCAAACATCTCTGGCCCTGAGTGCTGCTGAAGGAGCTCGAGAGGCCACGTTTTGCCCGCTCCTGTCGGCGCTGCTCCTGGTATGGAGCTGGGCTGAGCATGCAGAGAATGCCCATCCATGCCCAGCCATGCCCAGGGCTGCAGGAGCTGGTCCAGCTCAGGGGGGTTCAGGGTGACAGGTCCCAGCTGCAGGCAGAAGGGCCCTGGTGTTTTGGCGGGGCAGCAGGAGCAGGGTGATCCCGGGAGCACCGAGGCTGCTGCTCTCCCTCGGCACACACCCCGCTGTTTCTCCGGGTGAGATTTCACAGCCCATTAGGCCTCAGCGCCGGCTGCGGGAGGGAAATGATTCAAATCCCAGCAGCTCCCGGGAGTGCATCCTGTGGTTCATCCCAGCCCATCTCCCTGCACAGGCTCCTGCCTCCCAGCTCACCTGAGTCCCCAGCAAAGCTGCTGAAGGGATGGGAGGACCCCAGCACCACTGTGAGACCCCCAGGCAGCACAATTTCCAGCAGCAGGTCCCTTCCCCAGATTCCCCTGGAATCTCATGGGAACTGGGCCCACTTGTACCCCCTAAACCTGGCTGAGCAGCTGAGGCTTGAGCCTCACTGTTCCCTCTCCATCACGAGCAACTTTTGCCACTTCGTGGGCATTTCTGCATCACAAATACAGTGTTTGGTCTCTTTTCCTGCCTGTTTCCATGGCACTGCTGTTATTATCTGGCTATCTTAGGAGTTTACTACAATGCAGATGAGCACAATAAAAATCACTCAAGGAGAACTGCTAAATGAGAGACAACTCTTATCTTTAGCACCGGCGGGCCGGGAGGGAAGCGGGGCTGGAGAGGAGGGGGAGCGGCGGAGGCTGCGCTGGCTGTGCCACAGAAAGCTTTGTTCGACCAAATTAAACCTCTGAGCAGGCGAGTCCCAGTCGGGTATGAGAGTGACAGTGTTAAATAACACGCTGCACCTCTCGCTGCTTTCTCTCCCTTTCTTATTTTGTTCTTCTCGCGCCTGCTGCCCAACTGCTCCCAGCTGGCAGCGGCTCGGAGTGACACCGGGAATGCAAATGACCTTGCCGCCCGCTCCCCAGCATCCCCGGGCTGCTGCCTCCGCTTCCAGCGGCGCCGGGGCAGGAAGGAGCTCGGCAGAGCCCGGCAGGGAGAACGGCAGCAGGATCAGTCCCCGTGTTTGGACAGTTCCTTGACTTGGTGTGTCCTGCGTGGTGGCACTGGCAGTGACACCAGAGTGTGATGGTTGTTGCTGAGGTAACGGGATCGGTGTAATTGCTCTCGCAAAAGGTAGCGGGGACTTCTCAGATGGCAGCATCAACAAACTGGCTCTTTAGGGAAGAGGCTGGGCTCCGTCTCGTGCTGTTTGACACTGGTGTTGTGCACCCGTGACATCGCTCTGGCTATTTGACTTGACAGGCAGAGCGGCCGGGAGGAGCAGGCGCTCTCACCGGGAGGTGATTCACAGTAAACATTTCAAGGCACGATCCGGGGTTTCAAGAGAATGAAGCCTCTGTTTCTGTTCTTCTCAAAGTCAATGTAGTCACACCGTGCGCGCTACGGGCTCAGGAGGGGCCTGATGAGAGCCTTGGGCTCACTGCTCCTGCTGGTGGCCTGGGCAGAGGGATGGGCAGGGGGTTCCTGGGAGCCATCCAGGACACAGTTCCCCTGTAGGAAGCTGAGGAGTTCTGGGGCCAGGTCCTGAGCAGGGACTGTCCGTGTGCTGCTTCCTTTGCCACAACGCTGAGGGTACCCCAGTGCTCACCCATGGCCACAGTGCCAGCCCAATATTATGGGGGGACCTAAGCAACACCCACAAACTGTGAGCTTTTGTTTGCCCAGTGCCCTCACCCCACTGAGGTCAGGCAGGTCACAGCTGCAGCTCCCTCCAAGCCAGGCATTGCTGGCTCCAGCAGCAGGACCAGAAACTCGGGAGCATCCCTGATCCCAAGGGAGTCATGGGCCCTCTGTCAGCCTGTCCATAGCACCTCTGCCCTATTCACAACCTGCTTTGGGGGAGCCAGAGGGGAAGGAAGAAGGGTACATCTGGGGTAGAGAAGAGAGTGAGAAGGGCTTGGAGAGCTGAGGGGGGCTTTGGGTGCAGGGGGTGGGATGCTGAGCAGAGTTGGGATGCTGAGAAGAGCTGTGGATGCTCTAGGGGGTTTGGGGACAAGGGGCAGCAACATGGGACAAGAGACTGGGCACGGGCTGAGGGGGGGCCTGCTGTGGGATCACTGCCCAGGCTGGGGGGGCACTGGGACACCCGGAGCGGGAGAGAGGGGAGGGGGACGGAGGAAACCACGGGCAACCGTGTGCCCGGGGCTGCTGCGGGAGCCGTCCCCGGGCTGGTCGG
>VZTH01014146.1:0-37202 GCA_013397815.1 Aleadryas rufinucha | reverse complement strand
CCCCCGCTTCTGCTGCTCGCCGGGCCGGGATGAAACTTCTGGCATTGCGGGAAAGCGCAACGGCACCGGGAGCGGCACCGGAGCGGCACCGGAGCGGCGGCGGGAGCGGGGCCCGGCGGAACGCGGCGCTCAGCACCGCGGGGCGGACAGCTCCCGCCGCCCGGGAACGCTCCGGGAGCCGCGTTCTCACCGGGAACCGAGCGCGATCGGGGCCGCGGCCTCCCGGGAGCCGTGCCGGACACTCCCCCTCCCTGTGTCCCCAGCCCTCCGCGGGTCCCCAGCCCCCGGTGTCCCTCCAGCCCCCACTGCCAGGTCCTCACTGGTGTTCCCCACCCACCGTCTCGGCCAGGGGGTGTCTGGGGGGGGTGGATGTTTACCCAGGGGCTGCCTGTCCATTGCACGTGTCCCCCGTTTCCACGCAGACCCGTTCCCTCTCCCACTGCCGCGATGCCAGACCTAAGAATAGGCTCCGGGATGCGCTCGCGGGTGACTTGGCAAAGTCATCGCAAACTCGCGTGGGGCTTGGAGATGACTGAAGCGGTGCCTGTGCCCAGTCCCTCGGCACTGCTGGGATGCCAGCACGAGGAAGATGGGCTTGGGTGTGCGTCCGGATGGGGTTATCAGTGTGGATTGTTCGGTGGGAGAACGGGAGAGGCCAATGTGTGCTGGTGCTGCAGTGTGCTCGGGGCCTGAGGCTGCCCTCCGGGGCTGGCAGGGTGTTTACGGCAAAGACAACCAGCTCCTGGTGTCAGGAGTGCTGTGTGGTGCTGTCTGCCCACTCCAGTCCCTGCTCTCGTGGTCAGATGGCGTTAAATGACTTTGACTTTTCAGTCTTAAACCCGGCTCTCCAGACAGGGATTGTATTACAGAATCCATCCTTTCTGGGCAGCAGAACAGCAATGGATGTAGGGGACGGCATTTCTCCCTCACCTGCACGGGTTTGTGTTCTGTGTACGTGCACGTACGTGTGGAGGAATCGGATGCGAGGTCCCTGCCAGTTCTGGCATCCTGTTCCAGCGTAGGGACACACAGAGAGGCACGTTCCTCCAGGGTGTTACACAAACCCTCTGGTCCAGGCTGCCGGTGCTCTGTGTGAAAGCAACGATGATCCTGGGCTCCCGGGGGGCCTGGGGGAGCTGGGAAGCGAACCCAGCAAGCACAGGCCCAGTGAGGGCTCTCATCTCCCTCACTGCCTCGTGTGCTGAGGCAGGAGGGCTGCCCCAGTCCCGCTGGGAGCCTCAGCAGGCAGTCCAGCTCCCGGGAACAGGATTTGGCACAATCTGCCATAAATCTCATGGTGGAAGAACACAGCGTGCTGAACTCCTCTTTCTTTGGCAGAGAGAGGGAGCTGATAAATTGTTGACCCTTTACAAGGTTTGGTGAATTATTGCAGTGAAATCCCAACTCCTGCCTACGCAGCCTGGAGCTGGTGGCGACGTGGCAGCTCTGCCCGTGCCTGGGGGGATCTTGTCCATCCATGTGGAGGGGGACACAGCCACGGGCCCAGAGCAGCAAATCCTGCTGTTCTCCAGCTGGGAGGGAGCAGGATTAGACCCCGCAGAGACAGATTCCTGTGCTCCATCTGCTGCTCTTTCAGTTCGTGCGTCCAAGAAAAAACCATTTTCACATGACTTGCACCCATCGGGTGCTTGGCTGGTGGCTCCGGGTGCTCTGCACTGGTGAAGCCATTTAGATCACCAGAGAGGAGGTGTGAAAGCCTCTCCTCTGCTCTCGGCATCCGCTCGCACCCACCCACCGGCGCAGAACAGAGCAGGCAGCAGAGGCATGTCCCTGCACAGGGACCTGTGCCAGGAGGCTCTGGGCAGCCTGTGCCGGAGCAGCGGCATCCCGGGATCGTGGGCACCAACAGGGGCATTTATTTGTGCCCTGGAATGCTGCAGTGGGCAAACACAGGGGGTGTGGGCAGCTGCGTGCAGAGAGGGCAGCGCTGCCTCTGCTGCCCGTGCAGGCTCAGTCCCTGGCACTGGGGATGGCAGGGGCACAGCTGAACCCCTGGGAGATCCAGGATTTCTGAATGTGTTTGGGATGTCCACTACAGGCTGTGATGAGACCAACAAACCCTGCCCGAGGCTGCAGTGCCAGGAGCAGAAATGCAGCTGGGGGTGCTGAGCTTCAGGGTCCTCTGCAGCCCCAAGGTTTGCGCCCTCCCTTCTCTTCTTCGAGGCATTGGGGCACTCCCGGGGTGGCTGTCACAGCCCGGTGGCAAGGACAGAGATCCCCCTGGCTCTGTGGTGAGCACAGCAGCACGGGAGGCTGTTTCCAGAGGATCAGGTGTGTCCGGCAGGAAGGAAAACCGAGCGTGAACTCGGCGAGGGCTGCAACAAGTGCGTGGTGAGCTCTCGCGGCAGCACCCCGAGCAACGAGATAACAGCACAGAGCCAGGCTGCCAGCGCAGATAACGGGAATGGGGCTTGTCTGATGGAGAGCTATCAAAGGCCATGGCAAATGGCTCCTCTTCCTTCTCTCCTCCTTGGCAGAAAGGACGAGGAGAGCCTGGATCAGGAGTAAATGAAATTAGTCTCTCAGAGCCCTGTGCTTCTCTGGTATTTTTTGCCATTATGAATATACAAAGATGCCATTTCAAGCGCAGTTTTGTGGATGTCACAGTGTCACAGACATTTCCTTCTGTACATTTTTAACTTCTCCTTCACTGAGGAATCTGGTACCAGGATTTAGGGCTGAGGAGCCAGGCTGTGCCGAGTCAGCTGAATGTGCTCCCTCGGCATCCAGAACAGCAGCAGAGATCTTGGAATAGCAAACCATGTAAAAAGGGAAGTGTGTGATCCATCCCTTGGAAGTCAGGTGGTGCTGGGTTCGGAAGTTAATGGGTAGTCAGTGATGCATGAGGCAGAAGGGTGCCAGGGCACTGCTGGACAGGTAACCTGGGCACCAAAACGGGCTGGTGTGAGCGTGGCCCATCCTGCCAGCGGGCAGGGATGTTCCCTGGGTGTTCCAGGTCAGTGCCGAGCGCTGGGGTGCTTTGTTATCCCATTTTGTACAGACAGTTGTTTTTTTTTAATGAAATGAGCTTTGTCTGATTAAATAACACACAGCTTTTGATGTAGACTACAAGCAGCCTCAGAAATCTGTGTATTTTCCATCCTCTGTCACTGCGATGAGCGCAGCTGCTTCCAGTGGGCTTTGGGAACAAAAAAAACCCGAAACCAGAGTAACCTTCTGTGAGCAATCCGAAAGTTATTTACTTGATGCGATTTTATTTCTCAAATATTTGAAAGTGGTTACTGAGCAGTAAAATAGGCTCCAAGGAAATCCTGTTACAAAACACAGGCTCTATTTTAATTAGCATGACGTGAGCGACACGGCTGGAACCGGGGCTGCCACCGAGTGCATCTTTCAGGAGCTCGGAGATGTCTGTAGGAAGCATGGCATGAGCACTGGCTTTCCAATTTTCCAGTCCATCAGGATGGATTTACGCTCTTGTCAGGGGTATGAAACTGCCGGATTTGGTGGTGAGAGCTGTGTGTCTTTAACCACTCGGATTGCCAGGCACGGGGTGCTCTGGAAGGTGGGGATGTGCCCGTCCCTGCTCTGGTCACAGTCACGGGAGGGGCAGGGGAACACCGGCACCCCAACAGCACCCAGCCCCCTGCCCCTGTCAGGGCTTGAGGGGGGTGAGCACCGGGATGAGCCACTGGGGACCAAGGACAGCACCCAGCCGTGCCCCTTCTGGTGGGGCAGAATGTGGGGCCAAAGCCAACGCTGCCAGCAGAAACTTCGGGGTGCAGCTGGTGCCAGTCCCTGGCAGTGGGGAAGGGGAGCTGCCACCCCCCAGCTGGTGCACCCCAAACCAGGGGGCAAAGGGCCGAGCGAGGCAGGCTCGTGGGGCGAGAGAGGGCTTGGCATTGCCCTGGCTCAGGCTGCTGCCCTTCACTGCTGCTCGTGGCCGCGTCCCACGGCTCTCCGGAGCCCTTCCCAAAAGGACCTGCTTCACGAGATGGCTTTTCCTGCCTCTGCACGAGTGAGTGGTGCTGGATTGATGGGATGCAGGGAGCAGATCCGCCCGGTGCGGGCGCCTCAGCTGCTCGCCCTGCAGTGTCAGGGAGCTCAGGCTGCGGGAACCAGGAGGAAGGGAAGGAGAAGGGCTCTGCAGCAGGAGCCCTTCCTGCCGAGGTGCTCAGGGAGGGAAGGTGTCCTTCATGCCAGGGGACGGGCTGCCAGCTCCTGGCTGTCTGTCTCCTTTCACAGCTTGTTAACCGACAAGTTGTTAAGGATGTTCTTGCTCTGTCCCATGGGGCCGGTCCCGCTCTATCCGCATCCTGCTCCATCCACATCCTGCTCTACCCACGGATAAAAATACCTGCACGATGGAAACGGCAGCCAGAGAGAGCAGTGAGAATCTGCGAGAGGAGCAGCCCTGCAGACACCAAGGTCAGTGAAGGAGGAGGAGGAGGAGGAGGTGCTGCAGGTGCCCGTGGTGCAGCCCAGGGTGAGGCAGCTGTGCCCCTGCAGCCCGTGGGGATCCACGGGGAAGCACAGATCCACCAGCAGTCCATGGAGGAGCCTGGGCAGGATCCTGGCAGGATTTGTGTATCCATGCAGGGAGGAGCCCACACTGGAGCAGTTTTGCTGCCAGGACTCATGACCCCATGGAAGGAATCCAGGCTGGAGCATCCTATTCCTGAAGGACTGACCCTGTGGGAGGGACTCACACTGGAGAAGCCCATGGAGGACTGCAGCCTGTGGGAAGGACTCAGGTTGGGAAGTTCAGAGAGGAATGTCTCCCATGGGAGTGATGGAGCCGCTTTGGTGGGCACCCAGCATCCATCCAGTGTCAACCCAGCACACCCACAGGGTCAGCTGCACTGCTGGGAAGACAAGGGGGAACAAATGCTGCTCAGCTCTGTTATGTCTCAGACTTCATCCATAAGGATTTCCAAAATCAGAGGAGAACCATGGAGCTGGGGCAGCTGGAGGAGCCAACAGGAGCCTGGGACTGAAGGGGCAAAGCTGGGAGCAAGGGAGGCTCACCTTCCATTCCAGAGAGGGACCTGCTGTGGGTTTCCAGCAGAGCCTGTGGTGTTGGCTCAGAACCAAGTGCAAGTGTTGGTTATCTCTGATGCTTGAGCACCCATGGTCAATGCCATGACCCAGANCCAAGTGCAAGTGTTGGTTATCTCCAACTTGGATCTACATCCGTGGTCCCTGTGGCTGGGGGATGCTTGAGCACCCACGGTCAGTGCCATGACCCAGGACAGCCCCAGGACCCCCAAAAAACCAGGGGATGTCAGGGAGGAGCTGCCAGGAGCTGTAAAAGCGGAGGCTGTGTCTGGCAGGGCGCGTTCCTCCAGCACATCTGAGAAGACACCATTCCTGCCCCGGTGCCTTTGTCGGATGACACGGATGTGGGATAACGAGCCCTTTGAAGCGTGCTGCTGGGAGTTAGTGTCACACTGTCACAGCTGCGGGAGCCGCACAGAGCTCTGAATCAGGGAGCCAGCCCAGTGTCCTGGTCCTGGGGAGCGAGCAGGGGCACCTGGATCCCCTGGGATGGGGACCCTCTGCCCCACGGTGGCTCAGGGCTGTGGGTACACGGAGGTAACGCTGTCCCCAGTCAGGAGGGGGTTGATGTTCCTGGGGTGCTGAGGAGCTGATTTCCCCTCTGTTCCATCTTTTCTGCTTGCTGGAGCTCCCGGCAGTGGTGCAGCTGCGGCTGGCCCGCTCCCAGAGCACAGCCCCGACTCAGACATCTCTCTTTTATTCCTTTTTCCTCCTTTTCCTTTCTCTGGGAAGAGGCCAGAGCAGCAGCTGACCAGCCCTGAGCGCTGGCTGAGCCTGGAGCTTTCTGCCTGGACTCCCAGCTCTGCATTGAGCAGGGACAAGCACGGATTTGTCCAGACCTTTCTCCCTTTTCCCGACCCCAGCAGCCCATGGACTACAGTAGGTGTTCAACCCCCAGGGAGCCCAGGAGGCTGGGCAGGGGCCTGGCTCTGTGCCCGCTCCACAGGGGCGAGGACAAGGCATTGGCACCCCAGGACAGATGGCTGCAGCAGGAAGGTGCAAGGAGGCTTCATGGAAGCGCAATCCGAGCTGCTGGCGGTGCGGAGGGATCGGATGAGCAGCCTGGCCACTCAGCCCGGCTCCGAAGGCACCATTCCAAGTGAAAAGCTTTAGTCTAGGAAGGAAATTCGGTGCCAAATGCAAAGGCATCCAAAAATCTCGAGCACGACAGAAGGGATAACTGTGGGATGGATCCCAGAGCGGCGTCATCTGCTCGGCAAGGAGGATTCTCACGTCTCGGCCCGTCTCTCTGTCTTGCACACTGGGGTGGGATGTGCCAAAGGCAGGAGCTGAGGGGCCGGGAGCACCCCAGGGAGGGCGGCTCTGCAGGGGGACCCACGGGAGGGGACAACAAACGCGGTCCCCAAGGCCTCCAGGGGTCACTCAGGGATGTGCTCCGGCCCAAGGGCAAGGGAACCGCTGCGGGGACCTGGCACTGCCGTGTGGGGCTGGGGCACAGCAGGCAGCAGTGACCAGGCACAGCGTGGGGGAGCCAGGGAACGTTCTGGAAAGCGGTCATTCCGGGGCAATTTCAGAGCGAGTCAGGACGGCTGGAAATATTTAAAATTCAAGAGAGAATCTCCATCTGACGTTTCGGGGTGGATTAATGGAGCATGGCAACATTTTGTGGATGAGACGCTTCATCTCGGGCAGAGTGGTGGCTGGGGGACAGTGCTGAGGACATCACTGCTGATGTCCCCTCTGCCACCCTGCATCTCTTCCATGATGATGGGGCCGCACAGGAACGGGGCTTGCATCTCCTGATGCTGATTTAAATGCAATTTCAGTAAAAAAACCAGGCTATTCCTGACAGTCCTGACCTTCCATTTGCAAGGATACCAAGTCCCCAAATTGACAGACCGCTCTGCCACGAGCCCTAAGAGCTCCCAGTGCTCCCAGTACACCAGCACATCCCCGCCCATCGCAGGAGTTCTGCAGACAGAGCTTGGCAAAGTCCTCTTGGACACATCCAATGCCATCCTTGGAGAGCTCAGACTATGCCCAGCACTGTTGGGGTTAATCGGTTCTGGTGCAAAGGGATCAGATCCTGGAGCGACACTGCCCAAAGCAGCCACCCGCTGCAAAGCCACCCCAAAATCTGCGGCTCCAAGGTGAGGAGAGGCTCCTTTGCAGGGCACACAGCCCCCGCCAGACAATGTGTCTGCCTTCACTCCTTATCCATCCACATTATCCACGCAGCAGTTTTTAAATTGCTGCTGGACACTATATTTACATAAATATGTGAGCCAATGAGGTCTAAAACCCTGGTGAGCCCTAAATGGTGAATTAGGTTTTTGGAAAGAGGATTTTATCAATTTACTGCGAGTGCAAATCAACAGAACAGAATTTACAAACCCATCAAAAAGCGAGGTGACAGTTTGGAATTAATCCTCTGCCCCAGGCACAGGATGTACCTCCACAAACATCTCCCAGCATAAATATATTTGAGAAATAGTGGAGGAAAACGTAACTCCTAATGCCTGAGCACGCTGGCGGCGGCGGCAGCGGGAGATGAATGGAGTTAATGTCATCGGGAAGGTGCTGCCGCCTCCTGCTTTATTTTTATCCAAGACTCAGTGCCCAGCCTGTGCTGAGATATTGCAGTTTGTCTTTGTGCCAGAATTTCCCCCGAAGAAAATCTCCCCGATAATCGCTCTTCCTCACCTATTCCTTTTTAGAAAGAAAGAAAGAAAGAAGAATAATTTAATTCATTTCCTCCGCACCCCTCACTGCTCGGAGCACCCCCGGAGGCTGCGTGTCCTGGAGGGGGGATGAGCGCCTGTGTCCCCCCGGCTTGGATGTGGCTGGGGGATGGATTTGGGACAATAACTGGCCCCTGATGGGTGCAGGGTTCAGGGAGGGATGTCCTCAGGTAGAGGGGGATGCTCCTGGTGCCACCATCCTCTCCTGGGGGAAGCCGAACTCTCTGGCACCTGCTGGGCCCCGGCGCTGCTCCTTCCTTAAGGACCGAACACAAAGCCGTGTCCAGACCCAGCGCAGCATCCTTAAAGGCACAAAAATGCCCAATTCCTGCTTCTCCTGCGCGCTCGGGTCCGCGAGCTCCCGCAGCAGGATCGGTGCAGTCGCCTGGCGAGGGACTGGGGCTGCTCTCCTGTCCCCTGAGGGGTTCAGAGCTGCCGCGGAGATGAAATCAGTGAGGCAATAACAAGTAAAAGCCAAACTTCTCAAGCTTTCTAATCACAGCTAGAAAGGCTCCTTTTCAGCTTTTGTTTCCAGCTCACAGAGGAGCCCGTGGCTGCCAGCGGCGAGATGGCTGGCTTTGTTGTGGAGATGACTGTGAAGGACACAGGCTGTGTTCCCATTTAGGAATGCATTGAGGCTTTCTTGGAATTCATTAGGAAAGGTAGGGAGGGAAGGGTGCAGCAAAACAGGAGTCCTTGCCTCTGCAGCCCGCTCCCCAGGGGGAGAGCTTTTCAGTTTTTCCACTGCAAAACGGCTTTTTACAACATCTAAATTCGAAAGCGGTTCCATTCCTCTCTCCAGTGGGGCTCATCTGCAGCCTGCCGGGGAGGGAAACGCCCCGCAGTTGTTCCCCAGCATCGCCGGGCTGTGGTCCCAGCAGGATCCCCGCATCTCCTCCCTCGGACCCACCTCATGTACCCAGAACAGCTCTGCTAGAGCTCGGCGTGGAATCATGGAATGGTTTGGGTTGGAAGGCAACTTAAAGCCCATTTTTTCCACCCCTGCCATGGGCAGGGACACCTTCCACTAGCCCAGGTTGCTCCAAGCCCCATCCAGCCTGGCCCTGGACACTTCCAGGGATCCAGGGGCAGCCACAGCTTCTCTGGGCACCCTGTGCCAGGGCCTCACCACCCTCACAGGGAACAATTCCTTCCCAATATCCCATCTAACCCTGCCCTCTGGCAGTGGGAAGAATTCCCTGTGTCCTGTCTCTCCACCCTTTGTCCTGAGTCCCTCTCCAGCTCTCCTGGAGCCCCTTTAGGCACTGGAAGGGGCTCTGAGGTCTCCCTGGAGCCTTCTCTTCTCCAGGTGAGCACTCCCAGCTCTCCCAGCCTGGCATCCACTGTCTGGATGCAGCACAGGGCGATTGTGACTCACTGTCCTCGTGGGCACATTGTCACCCAAGGGCACAAACTGAATTGAGTCACCACAAACATCATCTCCTTCAGTGGCTCAGGTATCCGCTCGAGCTTCCATGGGGGAGGGCTGGATTTTTCCACGTTTCCACTCTACTGTGCACCAAACTGGCCTCAGGAGCAAAGTCTCTCTTAAATTATACAGCGTTACATCTCGGATCCAAACACAAAGCCTGAGCGAGCAGCAGGGGCAGGAGCCTGCCCAGAGTCAGAGTCACCTCAAACAGGCGGGTCAGCTCTGAAAATTCCTCCCTCGGTCCCCCAGCACCACCCCCAGCTACAGCCCAGAGCTTCCTCTCGCGGAAAATCCGTGCTACAAGTTTATGTTGACCTCCTGCTGCTCCTCCTGCTCCCAGGAAACCAGCTGGTGCGCTCATCCTGAGAGCCAGCAGCGCCAGCCTGGGGCCTCCTGCCTCCATCCAGCTGCTGCTCCAGGCTCTGCTGCCCCTCTGGGGTCCCTGCCAAGCACCCGGGGCAGGATGTGACCGTCCCTTCAGGGCGATGCCCAGGGAGGAGCTGAAGCACGGGGTGGTTTGCCAGAGGCAGGGGGTGGCACAGCCCAGGAGCCCTTCAGCCCTCTCCCTGAGCGTTCAGCGTTGCGTGTCAGAAAGACAGTGCTTAAACCCAGATTTATGTCTCAGCTGTGCCTGTTTTAATCACACCACACCGCTATCAAAAGGACATTAAAAATTACGATTACCCTCTAGGAACACAAACAGTGGCAGCAGCGACAAACCCCTCGTCCCAGGCGGGTGACACACGGGTTTGTATAATCGGCCCATCCATTACCTGCTGGGGAGAAGAGCCAGGTCCTTCCTCCCGCCTTTTCCCGGCACCAGCGTGGGTCAAAAATAACATCAGCGGGAAACGCGGCCGGCCAGCAGTGACAGGGGACCACAAAGAGCTGCCCACGAGGAAGGGCAGCGCTCTGCTCCTCGAAGCACCCTCCTGAGGCAGAGCTGGGGATGCAAACCAGCCTCCAGGGGTGGGATTTAAGGGCTTTCTCTCAGTCCAGGTGTGATTCGTGAACAGCCAGCCCGTCGCTTCCATTCCCATTTTGATGTTGAAGGAATCTTTGGAGGTAGAGGAAGGTGACGTTGCCTGGTCTCTTACAAGGGAGATGCTTTTCCATCAGCATCCTTGGAGCTGTTCCCAAGGTGAAGGCGGTGCCAGCAATGCCCCATGGGCACAGGGGAAGGTGACACGTCCCCCACCAGGGCAGGTGACACAGGTGGGACATTGCCTACAGAGCAGGTCTCTGCTGCTGGCCACCAAGTCCTCTTTGCTTGTTTATGATATCCTTTTAGCCTCCTATTCCTCAATTTAGGGGAATCCAGGGATTTTGTGGGTGCTGCACTGGGCACAGAGAGGGGCCTGGGTGTCCCACAGCCCGTCAGAATCGTTAGCTGGGCACAGCAGCCCTTGGCACAGCGTTGTCCTCTCTGTTCCCAGTGTTCCTGCACCCCCTCCCCAAAGCCTATCATTATCCTTTCTGATAGAATTCAGATCAATCAAACAGAATAATAGAGCAGAGGTCAAGGAAGGCTGCTCCTTCCTCGGGGAACAAGGGGCTGCTTTCGTCAGAAGTACCAGGGAGCCGGTTTAATTGTTCTAAATTGGAGAAATTATGAACGTGCCTGATAATTGTGTGTCCTCCTGCGCCGGAGAGGGGAGGAGAGCCTTTGGATGGGAGCTCCCAGCATGCGTGGAGCAGCATAAATCAGCTTTTAATAACCCAAAAACCTGGTTTTCAGGGGTTGATGGTGCCACCCATGCTGGACAGGGAGGAAACTCTGCCCTGTGCCTGCCCAGCTGGTGCCCACACGGATGTGGAGGGAGGCAGAGGGATGGGGAGGGATGCAGATGGATGGGGAAGGATGCAGATGGATGGGGAAGGATGCAGGGGGATGTAGAGGGGTGCAGGGGGATGTGGAGGTGGCCAGAGCAGGGGACCCAGCAGGGCTGGGCACTGCACCCAGCCCCAGGAACAAAGCTGCTGCTCACCAGGCAGGAGGACCCTGCTTCTCTCCTGACACTCTGATGGCTAATGAAAATATATTTGCTATCTGTATTAATTAAAATAAAGCGCAGCAGCTCGTCATGAGGCTCCGTGGGAGAAGCTGTACATGGGTTATCATCATCCAGCACAGCATCGTGCGGCGATGGAATTAGTTCTGCCAGGCCATCTTTAAAACACAAATCACTGATGGCTGATACAGCTGAAAATTAATTATATAAAAACCAGCGTCACTGGGAACGAGGTGAGGGCTGAGCAGCACCAGCAGAGGCCCAGGGATGGGCCCAGGGTGGGCTGGGCGGTCTCAGGGTCAGGGACACGAAGAGGGGTGAAGCCCCAAGCTGCTGCTCTGCCCCCCAGAGCAACTCTGGTTTTAGTGAGATAAATTTTTAAGAAGTTAAAAATTGATTTTCAGCCATATCTTGCTTGAAAAGGGGGTTTGTTTCTGAAGGAGTGAGCCAGTGCAAGGGCACATCTGAGAGCTGGACATGGGGACGTGCTGGGGGCTGCAATTCCCACATGGAGCTGCTGGCAGGATGTGCCAGTGGAGCTGCTCTGCTGCCACCCCCTGAACAGGCCTGACATGATCCAGCAATGAAATGCAGGTTGTTGCTTTTTCAGGAGGGAAAAACAAGGAATGGAGGGGGTGACAACCTGCACCAAGGCCAGGCTGGACAGGGCTTGGAGCAACCTGGTCTGTGGAAGGAGTCCCTGCCCATGGCAGGGGGTGGAACTGGATGGATTTAAGCTCCCTCCAACCCAAACCATTCTGGACTCTGTGGTTCCCTGATCACACCTGGCACTGCTCCAGGCTGTGGAAGAGCATTTGGGAGCCCAGAGTGCCCCATCTCTCATCCATCCAGGACAGTTCCGAGCTGTGCCAGGGCATTCCCACGGGGCCGGCAGCGGGAATGGGAACGGGAACGGGGAGCTGTGCCCCAGTTCCTGCACAGCCTCGGTGCACAGCCCGTGCCCGTGATCGATGGGGCCCAATAACTGTAATAACCACAGCCATCAGTAACCCTCCCTCTGCCTGCCTTCCCGATTGCCAGCAGCAGGGCCCTTCCCGAGCTGTCAGGAATCATTAGGCACCGGAGCTGCGTCGTTTCAGAGCAGGCAACAGGGTCTTTTCAAGGGCACCAGGCAGCACCAGGCAGCACCAGGCAGCCCTGGCTCCTGCACGGCTCCTACACGGCCTCAGTGAGGGGAGAAAACACGAAGAAAATCATTGCCTGGGAAAAAGGATTCCCCCTGCAAGCTGGGACACGCTGATCCCAACGCCTGTCCCAACACATTGTCTGAACAGACAGAGCTGAGACCCCACTTGGTCCCTGGGAGGGAGAAAGGGGCCCTGCACAGGGGCTGGGAGGTGCAGGGGGCTGAGGCACAGCCTGGGGCATGGGGAGTCCCCAGATTGTCCCCTTCCCTCACCCTGAGCAGCTCCAGCTCTGCCGCCTCTGCCCTGTGCACGGTGCGATCCAAGGGTGGGAACAGCCCGGAGGAGTCCATGGGGAGAGCAGGAAACACCGTGTGTGCCCCGTGCCAGCTGTCACCTGTGCCACCCTCCTTGCTCTGAGGCACTTCTGCACCTTGGGAAGGCGGCCAGGACCCTATGGGCTTCAAATCTTGCCTTGAGGTGCCCCAGGGCAGCTCTTGAGGGAAAAAAAAATCTTTTGGGGTATCCCTGGACAGACCCACGGAGGAGAGCAGCCACGGGCAGCAGTGCCGAGGCCATGTCCTGCCCTGCTGCCACGGGGGACGAGTGACACCCCCGAGGTGCTGCCAGCCCCTGCTCCTCTCTCCGAGCCTGGACTGGAGCCACGCTGTGATTCCTGTTACATCCTGTGAGAGAAATATAAAGAGCTGCCAAACAGATTTAGCAGAGGCAGCTCAGCTCTCCCCCAGTCGCTGCAGGGGCTGTGCCGGGAGCTCAGGCAGGAGCCGAATCCTGCGGCCGCCCCAGCCGGGGAGAGCCGGGCTGTGACGCTGCTCTGCTCACCTGCACCTCCAGCGTCACGTTATCACCTCAGATTTCCAGCGCTGGAGTGGAAATCGAACCAAAGCGAGCTGTGAACGAGCTGCAGACAGGTGGAACTACAGAGGAGGTTGTGAAGAGCCACATATTCCGTGGATGTGACTGCCTGGGAGTGAGCCCATCCATGATTTATGGCCGGACACAGGAACAGGCAGCTGTTGTCACCAGACTGAACTTTGTGTCTCCAGATGTTTTAGGGCTGTGTCCCCAGTAAGTGTCTCCCGGTGTCCCCAGGAGCAAGGATTTTGGCTGGACCCACTCCTGCATCCCTCCTGGGTCCCCTCCATCACCTGAGAGGCAGCGCCAGGGCAGAGCACCCCTGCCAAGCCCTTGGCTGGTGCAGCACTGGCACTGAGAGGCGCTGGCATGGCAGGGACACAGCTGAGCAGAGCCAGCCGGGCAGGACACCCAGGAGTGCCCAGGAGCCCCCAGGATCTCCCACGGCATCGCAGCAGGAGCGGAGCAGGAGCTGCTCTCACAGGGCTGAGCTGATCCCAAAGAGTTAATCCCAGCACTCGCTTCTCCAGATCTGCTCTGCTGCATCTTAACAGTGATGGGAGATTAATTATTTTAGCTGCAGAGAGCTGACTAGAACGGGGTTTTGTAGCTAAATATACTCTCTCTTTAGGAACCCATTTAATTTTATGCCCTGATGTAGACGGCTGGGCTGGATGATTGGTGAAGAAAGAAGGAGCTTCTCTTCCCCCTCTTCAATTTGTAGCCTGAAAAGCTGCCAAAACACTCGATTTCCTCTCCCCAGGTGGGCCCTGACGAGTGAACATCCGGGCTGGGGAGCCCGGGAGAGGCACAGGAGGGATCTTCCTTTGCTCCTTCATCCCTGTGGCTGCCCCATCCCTGGAAGTGTCCAAGGCCAGGCTGGATGGGGCTTGGAGCGACCTGGGATAGTGGAAGGTGTCCCTGCCCATGGCAGGGGGTGGGATGGGATGGGCTTTAAAGTTCTTTCCTAGTGAACTTCCAAAAAAATGAATTCCCCTGGAACCCAGCCTGTTAATTCCTTTCAGCTGGGTCTGTCTGCCTGAGACAAGGCACAGAAGTGCCCTTCTTACACTTGATATCACGAAACCCTGTGATAAACTCAAATTATCACCTGCATCAAAGTTCCTCTCTCTCTCTCTCTAATGGCTTTGCTCCCTGCTCCCTGATCCCTTCCAGTCTGGAATATCAGGATAATTCCTGCCCCCACGAGCTGGGGATGCAGTGGGATCCAGCTGGGACCGGTCAGCACGGGACAGGTTGTGTCACTGCCATGCTGCACATCTGATTCCTCCATAAATTGGATGAGCCTCTTTAATTCCTCTTCCTCGTTCGCTGCTGCTGCTGCTCCTCCCACATCCCTTCGGGAAGGAGCTGGGCAATTCCCAGCGTGAGCTGGGCTCATCCCTGGGGATTTGGGCCATGCCAGGGGTGACGCTGCAGTGAGGGGTGCCCAGGCTGGGGACATACAGGCTGTGGACCCAGGGCACCATGGGCAGGTCCCCCAAAGCCACAGGTGCCCGTGCATGGCCAGAACAGATGCCTGGGAGTCGAAGTCTCATTGATTCCAGCTCCATGAAGCAGCAGTGGGGAGGAGAATCCATTTTCCTCCTAGCTCGGAGAAGTGTGTAATTTCCCGGCATCTGTCAGGGCCGTGTGGATCGTTAGAGCAGTTACAGCTCCTCCCGAGCACCGGGAGCGGCGGGGGGAGAGTTTAATTCCCGCATTCCTTGTGGTGTCCTTGCTCCCGAGCCAAGCAAGCCAGGCACAGGCAGCATGGATTCTCCAGTCAGGCACAAACAGGATCGATTTGCCATTAAAACAGGTCTTCAGGAGTGTTTTGCTGTTGGAATATTGGCCCTACCTGCAGCAGTCCCCGTGTGGAGCCTGAACCCCCTGCTCCCACCTGGATCAGGAACCCCCTCACCCATAGCCAGTTTGGGGGGATTCCCCCCTGTCTCATCCCAGGGCTGGCACCAAGTGTGGGTGTGGGTGTCTGGTGTCCCCAGGACCATGTCCCAGGCCCGTGTCCCCTGCCAGCACAGCAGGGCCCTGAGCTCCTCAGCACAGGCAGCAGGAGCTGGTGAAACCCCTCCCGTCCATCCCTGGAAGTGCCCAAGGCCAGGTTGGATGGGGCTTGGAGCGAGAGAAGTGGAAACTCTCCCTGCCCATGGCACGGGGGATGGATGAGGTGACGTTTAAGGTCCCTTCCAGCTCAAACCATCCCAGCATTCGGTGATTCCATGATTCTCTCCTCTCTGCCCTTCCCAGCAGAGGCGGGGTTGCTGCTGGGCACGGGAGCCGGGTGGGCAGCAGGAGCAGAGCCTGGTCCTTCCCGGCCACTGCTCCTCGGGCTGGGCACCACTGCCAGCATCCTCACCCAGTAATGAGGGGTTTCCATGGCAACCTTATTTGAGCATCTCGAGTGACACAGATGTAAATTTTAAAATGAAATATTCAGACCAGAGTCCTGTGAGCATAAATAAACCCCTGCACATGGGCAATTTAACAGCATTTTAAAGCAGATCCGAAACTCCCCAGGGCCAGCGGAGTCTCTGTGGCATTGGGAAATTCATGGGAATGGAAAGAAAAGCGTCCTGACCCCTTCCTGCCCCCGGAATCCCAGCGCCCAGCTGCATCCCAGCCTGATCCAGAGCAGCATCAAATCGAGAAGGTGTTGGTCACACCTGCCCTGCAGAGGATGTGGCACACAGGGACAGCCCAGGAGGGACAGCCAGGTACCCCCTGGAATGGGAGGAAAACAGCTCCAAACTTTCTTGGCCTCTGCTGCACTGTCTTCCTGAGCAAAAGCTGGGCATCTTTTTTTTTCTGGATCATCTCCCATCAATTGCTCTCTGGAACAGTCCAGGTTTTCCCAGGACAGACCGGAGTCTGGAGGCTGCCAGCACTTCCAGACTGTCACCTGCAGGGCAGGACCCAGGGGCAGGCGCCTCTCCTTCACCCTTGTGCCGCAGAGGAGAACGGCTCTCTGTTTTCTCCGACCTCGATGGGAATGTTCTGCGGAAGTCCCTCCACGGCCCTGCCGTCCCTGCCTCACCTTTGCCGGGAGAGCGGCTCCGAAGCTGCCGGCGCCGCGGGCAGCCCCAGCCCCAGCTCCGGCTGCGCTTCCCGGAGCTCCCACGGGGATGACTCACCCGGATCGGATCGCTACGGTTTTATTTGCTTAGAGGGGGAGCTGACAGGATGCTCTTGAGGAAAACTTTTTTTTTTCTCCTTTCCTGTTGGAAAAACTTCATCTGCTGAAACTGTAACTGCAGGAAAACCTGGGATTCGCATCTCCTGCTTGGAGGCAGGCAGCTTTCGAGGCTGCATCCGCCTGCGGGGACATTTGGAAAGTGAAAGATTGTTTCAACTTATGTTTTTCTGCTCTTCAAGATTCAAGGCCAAAATCTTCTAAAATCTGACACCAAACCGATCACAGCCAAGTGTTTTGATGGACACAACCTGCTTTTTCTCAGATCCTCCTTCCCACCCAAACCCTCTGTTTTCCTCCCTGAGGGTGAAATGTGTGTTGCACACATTGCTGGAGGTCGGAGTGGGAAGAGGTGGGAGAGCAGGAGGTGCCCAGGGTGCCCCTTCCCACCCTGGTGATGCAGGGTTGCACCAGGACCTGGCTTTGACATCCCTGCTTTATCCAAGATTTGGATCAGCCCTGGATGAACTCGTTCCCAGCAGGAGCAATCCCGTTCCTCCCACAGCAGCTCCTGCCAACCCTTCTGCACCGTCCGTGTGGGAATGGGCAACTCCAGGGGCTCAGCCTGCGTGCAGAGGATGCTGGGCAGTGCAGGATCAGTCCCAGCTCTCCATGAGGGCTTGGATGAGATGCCAGCACCAGCTCCGGGCAGGATTAGCCCAGCCCAACACCCATGAATCCTCCTGAGCCCGTCACACAGGCAGAGCTGAACGCCACCATTAATAGTGCCTGGCTCAGCGTTATTCATTTCTGCTACAATCAGATCCTAAACCCTTCCGGACAGTGATTCCTGAGCTGGAGCCATCCAGCTGCCCTCCCTGGAGCGAGTACTCAGGGTGATACCATCGGCATTAGTAATGGGAGCCGGGATACGGCTGCTCCTGCTTCGGCTCTTTCAGGAGCACAGCAGTGAAACGAGGCCTTTGTGATTACTCCAGCATCCTTTTATCAGGCGTTCGCAGCTCCCTAATTCCTCTAAGCCCCTCTGGCTGAGGTATCTCGGCAATCAGGCTCTCCCGGCGCTCTCCAGCTGCGGCACCCCTGGAGCAGCACACTCGTGTTGGCCACGGCTGCCCACAGGACACGGGCCTGGCTGGGGGGTCCCGGCGACCCTCTCGCAAGGGGATGAAGCTTTGGGGCGGGGGAGGATGGGTTTGGTGCTGCCCAGGCGGGCGGGTGCTTGGTGCCCTGCCAACACCCAGTGCTGCGTCTGGGCGAGAGGAGATGCTCCAGCAGCCCCTGCCCTGCTATCCCTCCCGTCCTGCTGCCTCTCCAGAGCCTGGTGCCACCACCCCAGCCCTGGGACGGGGCTGTGTCCCTCTGGCAGCTCCCACACTCAGCCCTGGCTCGGCACCGGCGCTTCCGCCTCGGCTAAGTATAAACCGCGGGGGCTGAGGCTGGTTGGAGACGTCCTCCCCAGAGCCCGGCTTCCTGCGCGGTGTTTGCACACACCCGGCACCAGGCACAGCCCGGAATAGACCTGCAGGCGAGCTGTCGTTCTGCGTTAAGGTCACTCGGTGCTCCAAACTGTCCCGGCCCTGCCTGGCCCATCCCGCGGGAGCGGCCGCTGTGCCCTCGCTGCCGCGCAGAGCCCCCCGGTGCCACGCTGGGGAGCAGCGAGGGCTGCAGGGCCACCGCGGAGGTTTCCGTGGATTTGGAGAAGGTTTTCCAGTGCCGAACCGCCCGCGGAGAGCTCCCGATCGAGATACGAGATAAACCCCTCGTGCATCTCAATAGCGTTTATTTCCTCCAGAGCTGCTTTAGCAGATTAGATCAAGGTCAAACGTGACAATTTCTCTTCCAGCAGCTCCGGATTGATCCCTTGTGCAGAGCAGGATGGGTTTTGGTAGCCAGGGAGGGTCCTGCTCTGCTGGCCCTGGCCCCAGCCCAGGCTCCTATGGGGCCATGATCTCCCCACGGGCCTTGGAGGTGGCACAATGGCTGTTGGAATCTGGATCAGCATGGAAAGGATCTTACCAAAGCCCACCCTGACCCTGCAAAGATGGAAATCCACTGCAATCCTTCCTTAAGGATGGGGATACTCGGTTCTGCTTCCCAAGATGGGCTCCAGGCAGGAATGAGTGGGCAGGGGGCTACACTGGGGCTGTGGGGGCTGTGGGGCAGCACCGAGGTCCACAGGGAAGGATCAGGGTCTGGCAGCCCAGGGAGGTGCTGGAGCACAGCTCGGGTTCGGGGGGCGGTGATCAATCAGGAGCTGAGATCGACAATCAATTCTCTTTCTGATAACGAGGGAATAAGCCCTTATTGATCCCCGGTGGCAGGGCCCTGTGCCTCCCCCTCCCCGGCTCCGGCCCGGCTGTGTTCCGCCCTCGCCGCTTCCCTGGAATGCGCATTTGCCCTTTACAAACTGCAGCGTGTTTAGTGTCTCATTAAGGAGTCGCTTTACAGAGTGTTTTATTTCATGCTTTGTTAAGGACAGAATCGGGTAAATGCATCCTGGCAAAGGATCTAATAAGGAATTAGTCAGCTTTCCGAAAGCATAAAATATGGTTTAAAGGCACAATCCATTAAGAATTAGGGTTCACACAACAAATAACCCGGGGATCCTGGGTTGGTGTTTTTAGGAACACGTCAGGTTTAAGGACTTGAGATCCTTGGCTGTCCTGCTGTGAGCCGGTGTCCCAGCATGTCCCAGAATGTCCCAGCATGTCCCAGCATGTCCCAGCATGTCCCACCCTGTCCTGCTGAGGACAGGAGCCCCCTCCCCTCCCAGGGCTGTGCTGCCTCCCCTCTGTCCGAGAGCCCCATCTTCTCCTGTCATGGACAAAACCTTTTGCTGCAGAGCCCTAAAAGTGTCACCTGGGCCATGGGAGAGCAACCACCGACTGCTCATCCCGGGCTTGGGATGAGAGAGGAAGAGAAGAACCCACGAGAGCCCTGCAAAACTTCTCAGGGAAGGAGAGCTGCCACTGGCACTGCCCTGGGGACGTTTACCCCCATCAGCCCATGGCAGGGTGCCCATGGAGGCCAGGATCAGCTCAGGGTGGGATGGAGAGGGAAGGAGAGACACCGACAAACAAGCAGAGGATGTGGAAGCTCCCAGTCTGCCTCTCCAGAAGTGTGGGGACACCGAGGCACTGAACCTTCCTGGGGGGAGATTATTCAGAGCCGACAAAAGTCAGTGGTTGCAGATGATGCGTGTGAAATGTCTCCTAACGTGCTCAGGGAATCGGTGATGGACTTGCTGAACCACTTGCTAATTAATGAATTAATGTTTTAACTTGTGGCAAACAGCAGGAGAGGCCAGGAAGCCCTCGGGGGGCCGGGCCAGGTTTGCTGGTGGCTGTAGCAGGGTGGTGGCAGCAGGGTGCAGTGGCTTGGGGCAGGCACAGCTCTGTCCTCAGCTGTCCCAGGGGTAAAGGACCAGCCCAGGCACCAGCAGAGTGTCCAAGGACTCTCTGGGACCCAGGAGCAGTGCAGGGACTGCCAGAGTTTTGGCAGCTCCATCCTTCAGGCTAATTCACCAGCCTTTGCCTCTGCCTGTTGTGTTCCTTATCTGTGGTTCTTGCCAGAAACTGCTTCTATTTTCCAGAAGATGGAGCAAAGTCAGTTTTCAGCACTGCTCAGTCCCTCTGCACAGGCTGCTTGCGCCATCCCTCATCCCCCCTGGGCAGTGTCACCCAGCAGTGTCCCTGTGTTTCAGGATTCACATCCAAAAGCATTGTTTTTCCCTTCCCCCTTTTCATTCCTACCTTAATCAGCAGAATTTGAAACAGAATTCGTCAAGTTAAATGAAACCCAAGAGTTGTGCTTTTGTTTAAAGCATGTGGAGGTGAGCCAAGGTTTATCAGGAATCTGCTTGGGGAGGAAACCTGGACTGCAGCTCCAGCCCCCATCCCATGGAGAGCTGGTGCCGTGGTGGACACACATCCTGGCTGCCACCACGGGCACATCACAGCGGCTCCAGCTGCTTTAGGGGTCAGTCAGTGCCTTCCTGTGCAGCCACCAAGGGGAGCAGGACCCTGGTGGGCCAGCAGTGGGGCTGGGGGCTTGCAGACCCCCCATGCCCACACAGGGACAGGGGCCCTGCGTTCCAGGGGCTCCAAACCCTCCCAGGGGAGCTGAGGGGGCTGGAATGACGGTCTTTAAGTAGCGTGCATTAAGCGCTTTCCCTGGCAACTGCTGTTTCCATGGAAAGCGTTGACTCTCGGGCTCTCGGAGCTCTTTGCGGCGTCTCACGGAGCTCACGGCGAATTCCAGCCCGTGGATCACAGCCTGGTCACCCCACGGTGGTGGATAAATCTGTATTTATGCAATTACCCCCTGGCCAGAGCGGTGCTGGGCGGCTTTGGTCACTCTCTCTCTCCTGCCCATCCCTGTTCCCAACAAATATTGGGTTGGGTTTGCCCAACACGACGGCGCCCGAGGGGGCTCTGCCAAGGCGGGTGTGTTGTGCTGTGGGGGCCGGTCGTTCCTTCTTTGGGAAGTGGTGGGTGTTCCTGCCGCCACAGCTTCCCGGGGGCTGATTTCACGCCAGCAGCACAGCTCTAATTTCATGCCCAGCTCTGCCCAAACCCCACTTTTCCTTGTTCTTTGCAGACAGCGGATCGGGGGCAGCGCTGGTGCCGGCCAGCCCGGACCCGCTCGCTGCGGATGAACCGGTGGACAAGACCGGAGCTGCGGAGCCGGGGCACGGCACGGGTTTGACTGGTGGAGCTGAGGATTTTGGGCATGCCGTGGGGTCAGACCCTGGAGCTGGGCAGCCCAGGCAGGGCACTGCCCTCAACCTGCTGCCGGCCCCAGAGGATGGTGCCAGGCCTGTGGAGGAGACCACGCCGCTGCTGCAGAGCCGTGTCCTGCCTACGGCCACCGCTGCCCCCAGACCTGATGTCAAACAAACTTCCCCTGTTAAGAAAAAGCCACCGGCTCTAAAGCAAGTGAATATGGGAAGGAAGCACCCAAGGCTGAAGCCCACCCTGGCAGGGCCCCCTGGTGCTGCCTCCCCAGCCAGCCCACGGAGCTCCAGGCTCCCCACGGCCGCCCCAGGGCTGCGGGTGCCAGCAGAGGACACGGAGCGCGGCCCCCCTGAGCTGCCCTGGGGGGACCAGGCCACCACCAGCCGCCCCACGCTGCAGATGTCCCCTTCCACGCTGCCCCCAGCGCTCCCTGACAGCACGGGGGATGCCGGAGAGGCTCCGACCGCGGCTCCCGCCGGCGCTGCCGTTATCCCGACAAACGGCGCCGACAGGGACGCGCACGGCTCCGCGTCGGAGGAGAGCCAGGAAACCACCACGTCCACCATCGTCACCACCACCGTCACAACCACGGAGCCCACCCCGGGTGAGCTGAGCTGAGCACGGGGCTACGGCACTGGCAGGGGGCACGTCCGTGTTTAGGCAGCCCCCCAAAATCAGGTCACCGCCCGGGTTTAGGGGCAGCCTGAAATCTTCTGCTCTTCATGCACTTCATGATTGGAGGGATGAAACATTTCTCCAATGAGGAAAGGTTGGGAGAGATGGGAGAAGGCTCCAGGGAGAGCTTAGAGCCCCTTCCAGTTCCTAAAGGGGCTTCAAGAGAGCTGGGGAGGGACTTCAGACAAAGGCCTGGAGTGTCAGGGGAAGGGGGAATGGTTTCCACTGCCGGAGGGCAGGGTTAGATGGGATATTGGGAAGGAATTGTTCCCTGTGAGGATGGGGAGGCCCTGGCACAGATTGCCCAGAGAAGCTGTGGCTGCCCCATCCTTAGAAGTGTCCAAGGCCAGGCTGGACAGGACTTGGAGCAACCTGGGCTAGTGGAAGGTGTTCCTGCCCATGGCAGGGGGTGGCAAAAATCGGCTTTAATGTCCCTTCCAACCCAAACCACTCTGGGATTCTGTGATTCCATGGGGTCACCGGTGGAGCAGGAACCGGGGTGCTGGGTTTTGGGGTGTGGGAGAGAAGTGCCAGGTGGCTGTCCCTCGGTGTGACCCCGCTGTTTTTCCCCCCAGTGCTCTGCAGCATGAGCTTCCACGACCCCGAGGGCTACATCGACTCCACGGATTACCCCCCGCTGCCCCTGCACGGGTACCTGCAGTGCACCTACAACGTCACCGTCTACACCGGCTACGGCGTTGAGCTCCAGGTGAGCCGTGCTTTGGGGGTTATCCCCACAGCCAGACCCCTCTGGCCACCTCAGCAAATGATGCCAAGCACCCACAGCCTTGGGCACCTCTGCCCACTTGGTAAAATACCCCTTTCCAGGGGAGAAAAATAGATTTTTCTGAGCTCTTGTTATAAATGAACTCTATGAAGGGAGTTGGAACATCCTGAATGTCAGTGATGATCAAACCCTTTAAATGTCACGCAATTAATTTAAGCAAGAGGCGCTGGCAGCAGGTTGTGAAAAAGGCATTTGATGGGAAGGGGCCACCAGCCCCCTGCCCTCTGCACCCCCCATTTTCTGGGAAGGGTTTGGGTGGCCCTGAGGGTGCAGGAAGCCCAGGAGGGCAGCCCAGGTTCCCTCTCTGGTGGGTGCAGGTGCTCAGCAAACACTCACCCCTCAGAGCAGGGGGTCTCACCAGGGCTGATGCGCACCATCAGCTGCCCCCAAAATTATCATCCCTCAGCCTGGTGAGGCTGTGAGCAGGGCAGGGCCCTCTGCACATTCCAAATGCTCTCTGGATCAAACCATCCCAGGATCTCCATGCTCCCTGCAATCCTTTCTTGTGTTTTCTCCACGTCACCATTCGCATCCAAGGAAAATCCCTTCACTTTGAATTTGTGCAATTAAAAGTGTGCATTAAAAGGAGCAGGAGTTCCAGTGGGGCTGTCCCTGCTGTCCCCCTGGTGGGCACAGGCAGGGGCTGGCCCCCAGGGCATGAGGCTACTGTGGCTGCCAGCCTTGGTGGGGAGGTTGCCCTGGGAGCAGCAGTGGTGCAGGTTGAGCACTGGGGAGTCTGAGCAGCTCAGTCACTTTTCCAAGGCAGCGGGAAAGTAACTGGACACAGCAACTGTCTCCTCGGATCCACGGGGTGCTAAAGACAGGCTGCTCTGCTGTAAATTCGCCTCTGTCCGTAATCCATCAGGTGACACCACTCCTGACCTCACTCCGTTGCGAGCTGAGGTTTTAATGGAGCATAAAATTGGCCTCTCCACCCCCCCAAGCTTTGCATTTCGCTTTGCTGATGCTTCGGAGCGTTTCAGACAAATTAAATCACAACAGCAGGTCGGTGCTGGTGGAGCATGGCCTCATCTGCAGCTGGCAGTGCCCTGTGCTGCAGCACCGCGGGCTCGGGGCTCGGAGGCGAATTCCAAGGGGAAGGCACTGGATAACCCGGGGTGTGGGGTTTGGAGTCCCATCAGAGGGGTTTGGATTTGATTCCCAGCTCCTCTAGCGGGGGGGTGCCGCCTCTTATCCTGGGAATCTCATTAAAGGCATCTGCGAGAGCAAAGAGGAGCCCCTGGGATAGGAATTCCTGCGTGGGCAGTCACCTCTCACTGCAGGGACTGTGGGACAGCCTGGTGGTGGCAGGAATTCCTGTGGCATTCCAGCCCTGCCCAGAACTGCTCCTGAAGGCACTGGGAGCCATGAAAGAGGACACAGGGAGCCTCCACATCCTTTGGAGCCAGACCCTCACTCACTGCAGGGAAACCTCCCCTTGGGGAGGAGTGGACACAAAGCCTGGATGTCAGGCATGGTCCTGGGAAGGGCTGAGAGCTGCCCTGGGCTGTGTGAGAGCTCGGGGTCCCTGCTCAGCTCACTGCCCACCCCTGCACCCCTCGCAGCACCCCAGGGAGAGCTGTGTCCCTGCCACAGCAGCCCTGGGAGCAGCCAGCTCTCCGAACGCTTCGCGAAACTCTGTTTATTTTTAAAATTCTTGAATCTTCTTGGCAGGAAATAGAATTTCCCTAAAGAGGTTTTCCAGTGGGTGAGCGAGGCTGGCAGCCTGACTCGAGGATCCCTCCTGCCTTCCCCAGGCTCTGGAGGAGCTGCCGCCGGTGCAGGCTGTGATTGAAGTCAGAGCTCGTGCTCCCAGCCCCTGGCAGGAGCTCGCACATATGGTCCCTCTCGCAGGGCTGACGGGCCCTGGCGCGGGGCCACGGCAGCGTCTGCGCTCGCTGGTTACTCCAGGCTCCTCTGGGAACGCCAGCCTGGTGCTGGCACAGGGAATGGCACTTGTGGTGACACCCTGCTCCCTGCAAGGCTTCACCCGGGGTAGCTGATGGTGGAGCCGAGCGTGTGTCCCGTGACGCCCAGCACTGATCCCCAGCCTCCTCCCTTCCGCAGAGCTCTGCCTGCTCCAGCTGCTCCCCTGAATCCCCTTCTCAATTTCCTGGAGTGATTTGGCTCTGTGTCGTGTGCGTGGTGCCACCATCACTGGAGGGAGCCAGCTGGGGAACAGGTTTGGCTTGAAGGGATTGCAGAACAAAATCTGTCAGAAACACCTTGGAAAAATCTTCGCGGGGATCCAGACCCAGCTGGGGAAGCAAAGCTCTGTCCCAATGGGAGCTGGGGGAAATTGTTGGTGTTTTATGGAGACCACTTAGTTCCCTGGACTCCAAATAATTCACCCAAATAACACTTAATTCATCCCATTTATTAATAATTAGATCTGAGCCATCCCATCAGCTGCAGTGAGTGCTGGCCATGCTGGGGAGGCACGTTTTTGGGACAACATCTGGAAAAGAAGAAATGACTCAGGGCAGGTTGGGAGGCACAGTTGCACTTGGCTGGTGTTCCAGACAATGCTTTTCCCTGCCAGGACCCAGCACCCTGCTGCAAAATAAGGCACAGTCAGCTCCTCTTGGATTGAAACACGGGCTGGGGTGAACCCAGGCACGCTCTGAACCAGCCTGGGGATGTTAATCCAGCTTTGCAGCGAGGAACGGGCTTTTCCAGGGATTTTCCTTCGGGAGCAGGCTCAGGATGCCGAGGGCTGAGGGTGGCTCCATGCAGTGCCCTTGGAGCCGGGCACATCCCGGCCCTGTGTGCCAGGGGGAGGTGGGCACGGCGGTGACAACAGCCACAAATCCCTCCAGTCACAACATCGTCGGGAGCGCTCCCAGTCACGGCTGGGCTGGTGCTAAATATAGAGCCCCGGGCCTCGCACACTCAGGGAAACAAACGGTCTGATGAGCATCTTTCTGCTGAAACACGAGCCCATTTATTAAGCTAAATGGACGTGAAATGTAAATGCGAGGTTACTGCTCAGCTATTTCCAAATAATAATTAAAGCCTTTCGGAACTACTCATTAGACGCACTTGCTGTGTGGCTCACCCGTGCACTCCCCGGTGGGGTGAGGGATCCTGGGGAGGGTTCCTGGAGCACGGGGTGGGCGGTGAGCGCCAAGCCCTGAGGAGTGCCCTGGTTTGGTTGCAGCACTGTGCTGGTGCGATGCTCTGCAGGTCAGTGTGACCGGGCTGGGATGTGACCCCACCTTGCCCCTATGGCTCACAGGGCTCTGCTCCCCGCAGGTGAAGAGCGTGAACCTGTCCGACGGGGAGGTGCTGTCCATCCGTGGCGTGGACGGCGACGCCCTGGTGGTCTTGGCCAACCAGACGCTGCTGGTGGAGGGCCAGGTGATCCGCAGCCCCACCAACACCATCTCCGTCTACTTCCGCACCTTCCAGGACGACGTGGTGGGGACCTTCCAGCTCCACTACCAGGGTGGGTGTGTCCCCAGCACGGGTGGGAAGACGGCGGGTTGTGCCCCCACAGACCAGCCACGCTCCTGTTTCACCCCCTGCCCGTGCCCAGAGCATTGGCTGGGGTGGGTCGAGGTGTTGTGCCCAGGGTGGAGGGTTCAATGTCCCCGATGTCCCCAACCCCGGTGCTGGCCGTGCCTCTCACACCCGCCTTGCCCCGTTTCTGTCCCCGTGCAGCAGCTCCTCCCGCACACGCTCACACTGCCAGTCTATTTTTTACCTCGAAGAGCTGTAAAAAATAAATGAGTTCCAGCAAATTATTTTTAAAATAGAAACTGGGTCTGGGCAAGAGCAGTAACAGGTGGGGAAGGAGCAGCAGTGGGGGGTTGGTGGTGCTCTGCCGCCGGTCTGTGTGACACACCCAGCACGTCCCCACGGGGCGGCTGGGAGCAGCTGAGCCCTGAGCTCCCGACGTGTGCCTGTTCCAGTGTTTATGCTGAGCTGCAACTTCCCACGGAGACCTGACTTCGGAGACGTGATGGTGATGGATCTGCACTCGGGTGGCATTGCTCACTTCCACTGTCACCTGGGCTACGAGCTGCAGGGCCCCCGCATGCTGACCTGCATCAATGCGTCCCGGCCGCACTGGAGCAGCCCCGAGCCCATCTGCTCAGGTACCTGCACATCCCAGCCCCGGGGAGATGGAAAATTTGGCTCGACTGAGGAAAACATCAGTCCCTTTCTTTGCCCCATGAGATGAATGTGGTCCTGGGAGGGGGTGAGAGCGATGCCCAGCCCCACACAGAGCACGGCCCGAGGTGCCACAGGTGGCCAGGCAGTGACAGCAGAATCTGTCCCCTCGTTAGGCGGCAAAGGGAAAGGAAATTAAGATTTTATGTCTGTGTGTGAGTATAAACACACATTTGTGAGGATAAATATGTACAGACAGAGCAAGGCAAGAGGTTTGTGCACTGGGGACTCTGAGGAGAGCCGGGCAGGGCGGAGCACAGATGCCACTGTCCCCATGCCCATCCCAGCGGGGCCGTGCTCTGTGTTGCAGCTCCCTGCGGAGGGACAGTCCACAATGCCACCATCGGCCGCGTGCTGTCCCCCAGCTACAGCGGGAACCAGTCCGGCAGCATGTACTGCGTGTGGGCCATCGGGGCCCCCCCGGGCCAGAAGCTGCACCTGCACTTCGAGAAGCTCCTGCTGACCGAGAAGGACAGGTGAGGCTCCAGGAGCTGTTTCCCCACAGCCCTGGGACTGCAGAGATCTTCCAGGGGGTTCCAGGGAGCTTCTTCTGCGTAGGGTGAGGAGCAGGGCCTTTTGCTGGGCACTAAATGTGGAAAAATGGAATTATTTGTGTTGGAAAAGTCCTCTAATATCATTGTGTTCAACTGTTCCCCAGCAGTGCTAAGGCCACCGCTAAACCATGTCTCCAAGTGCCACATTTGCATGGCTGTTAAACCCCTCCAGGGATGGGGACTCCACCACTGCCCTTGGCAGCTGTTTCAATGCTTGTCAGCCCTTTTGGGGAAGAAATTTTCCCTGATACTCAGTCTAAATCTCCCCTGACACGAGCCATTTCCTTTCCTCCTGTCCCTGTTCCCTGGGAGCAGAGCCCGACCACCCCCGGCTGCCCCCTCCTGTCAGGGAGTTGTGCAGAGCCACAAGGTCCCCCCTGAGCCTCCTTTTCTCCAGGCTGAGCCCCTTTCCCAGCTCCCTCAGCCACTCCTAGTGCTCCACACCCTTCCCCAGCTCCATTCCCTTCCCTGGACACACTCCTACCCCTCCATATCTGCCTTGGAGGGAAAAGCCCAGAATAAACCAAACTTTGGAAGCTCCCAGCTGGTCCCAGCTGCTCCACCTCACCCTCCTTGTGCCCGGGTGGGACTCAGGGATGCTGTCTCATGTGACATCCCCTGCTGCCCTGCAGGATGGTGGTGTACAGCGGGGACACCAACCGCTCGGCCGTGCTCTACGACTCCCTGCGCGCCGACAGCGTCCCCTTCGAGGGCGTCATCAGCGACGGCTCCTCCATCAGGATCGACTTCCTCGCCGAGGAGCCCGCGGCCGCCACGGCCTTCAACATCCGCTTCGAAGGTGCTGTGTCCCCGTGGTGGCACCCGAGGGCAGTGCCCAGCTCAGCCAGGACACCCAGCCCCAGGGTGGCTGCAGGAAGGGTCCTGGCTGTCCCCAGCACGGGCAGTCCTGGTGTCCCTCTGTTGTCATTTAAGTGGATCCCACTGCAGGATCATTCCCATAGGATCCCTGTGGCCCTGAGCAGGCTCAGTAACTCACAGCAGTGCCAGGGTGGATGGCTTGGCATCCCCAGCTTGGGAAACACTGCTTGATACATCCCTAGAGCTGATCCACCACGGGAGTGGGGTTTGGTTAGGCCTGCATGGCTCAGAGCAGATAAATTGCTGTTAATCCTAATTGCCTGTAAAACGCTCCATGGAAGAGGCCATCCATGCAGGTGGGGGTGCAGGGGTCAGGTTCTCGTGGGGACAGCAGCAGGGCCTGGGGGTCACCCAGGGAAGCTCAGGGAGCAGGGAGAAGCCCCGTGTCCCTACAGCTAACGGGGTTCTCTTCCAGCCTTCGAGCGCGGCCACTGCTACGAGCCCTACATCCAGAACGGGAACTTCACCACCTCCGACCCCACCTACAACCTGGGCACCACCGTGGAGTTCACCTGTGACCCCGGGCACTCCCTGGAGCAGGGCCCCGCCGTCATCGAGTGCATCAACATGCGGGACCCCTACTGGAACGACACGGAGCCGCTGTGCCGAGGTCAGTCCTGCCCGAGGGCCGTGCTGGGTGTGGGGTGAGCGCCCCTGGGCCCCCGCTGAGCCCTGCCCACCCCTTGTCCCCACAGCCACGTGTGGGGGGGAGCTGACCGCCGTGGCCGGGGTGATCCTGTCCCCCAGCTGGCCGGAGCCCTACACGGAGGGGGAGGATTGCATCTGGAGGATCCATGTGGGCGAGGAGAAGCGGCTCTTCCTGGACATCCAGCTGTGAGTAGCCCAGGACCCCAGTGTCTGTCTCTGCCCTGCTTTGCTGCAGCATCCCGTTCCCCTCACCTCAGGGACCTGTGCCACCATGGAATCACAGAATCCCAGAGTGGTTTGGGTCAGAGGGACCCTAAAGCTGATCTCCTGTGGGCAGGGACACCTTCCACTATCCCAGGTAGATCCAAGCTCCATCCAACCAGGCCTTGGACATTTCCAGGGGCAGCCACAGCTTCTCTGGGAATCCTGTGCCAGGGCCTCACCTCCCTCACAGAGAAGAGCCTTGCCATGTCCTGTTCTCCCCCTCGGAGCTTCCATAATCCCCTTTGATGCACTTGTCACCCTGAGTGGTGCTCCCTGAGTTCAAAGCGCCGTTACACCATCCACAGCAGCAGTTAATTGCTTCTCCAGTGGCTTTGGAATTCTCCACAGGGAGCAGTGCCACAGCAGCACGTGGCCGTGTGCTACTGGGGTGGCATCCAGCACGTCAGGAGCTGGGTCATGTGGGGTTAGGAGAGCCTGGGGGCATCCGTGAGATGGAAACAGCTCGATCTTTGGGCTGGATGTGAAATGCAGGCACCGAGGGAGCGGAGCCACCCAGCAAGCCCAGGCTGAACATGCCGGGGTCAGAGGGGAATGGGATTCAATGCCAGATTGGGAGCTCTTGGCATGGTAATGCTGCTGCTGCAGCGGGAGCCTCCTTTGATGCTATTTCGGGTTTTCAAGAGGAGGACGTGTTTCAAGTAGAGGCTTAGAGTCATAAAGATTTTAAAGCTCCCCATAAAATCCCAAGTCGGAGCTCCCAGCACACCTCTCCCAGCTCTGTGGGTGCTCGGGCTGAGCAGAACTGGAGGCCAAGTGATTTGAAGTCATCAGGCATAAATGTCACTGAGAAAATCGTGTTTGACAGAAAGCAGAGATTTACTACAAATGTCAGCTTGCCATGGGGATTAGCTGAGCTCCCTCCAAGAACATTCCTAATAAAACGTTTGGGGATCAGCTCGGGTGTCTCCTGCGGAGCCGGGAGCATCCTGGCGCTCTCCTCTGGCCCTTTTCCCCCCTGGAGAAAGGGAGGAGAGTTGTCCCTGTCCCAGTCCATCCTGTGCCACCCGGCAGCAGAGCACTGGTGCTGGCTGTGCTCCCAGCCCTGGGGAGCCTTGCTGGGATGCGGACACGGCAGGACAGCGAGCGGGGAAGGGGTGTCAGTGCGACCCTTGGGGCTGATGTGGTCGTTCACCCACGCTGCCAGCCCCGGGCACCCAGAGAACCCTCCCGGCACCAGAGCCGTGGCGTGTGCATCCATCCCCTGCCCTTGGCCTTGGAGAGGGAGGAGATGAGCGAGGCCCCCCATCCCCTTAGGCTCCGGGGCAGCCGCATCCTCAAGGTGGACAGAGGCTGCCGCCGGCGCTGCGCGGTGTCCCCGGCCGTCCCCGCCATCCGCGGGCCGCCACTGCGCTCTGGTGGCCGCGGGGACAAGCGCGGCACCGCCGGGACCGGCACTTCCAAGCGCGGGGTCCCGGGAGCCGCCGGCACCGCCCGGCCTCGAACCCCCCGGAAGGAGGTGACCCGGAGAGAAGTCACCTGGCTGTCCCTTGAGCCCCACATGTTGTGTCCTGCCTGGGCTCCCGGCACACACTGCTCTCTAACCAAACTCTCCTCTCAGCCTGAACATCACCAACAGCGACATCCTCACCATCTACGACGGGGACGAGCTCTCCGCCCGCATCCTGGGGCAGTACGTTGGCAGCAGCGGCCCCCAGAAGCTCTACTCCTCCAGCCCCGACCTCACCATCCAGTTCCACTCGGACCCTGCCGGGCTCATCTTTGGGAAAGGGCAAGGATTCATCATGAACTACATAGGTACGGGGAGTGGGGTGCTGGCGTGAGGATGTGACACAGATGTGGCACACGGCCAGCCCAGACTGTCCAGGGGCTGGGTCTGGAAGCAGGGAAGGTCACTGTGGCACCAGCACCCCCTTCACATCCCATCCAGCTCCTGCAGAACCCCCAGCCCAGCTGCAGGGCTCGGGTCAGTCACTTCTGGGGTGTCCCTGTGTGTCTCCCCTCCTTCAGGCTGGCAACAAGGGAAAGAAATTGCTGGAAACAGGGATGCAGGATCCTCACACACACCCTGTCAGGCATGAGCTGATGGCAGGGGTGGTCACTGAAGCCAGTCCATGGGTGGGCTCCTGAGATGGATGATCTCAGCTCCCATCTCTGAGCTCCAGAGGAGCTCAGACAGCACCTGGAAACATCTGTTCCATTGTCCTTCGGGGCAGCCGTGCCTGCCAGCCCGGGGCTGTGGGTGCCCACGGCAGGGACAAGGACTGGGAAGGGCACTCCATCCCCACGGCTGCCTGTGGCCTCTGGCTGCCTCTCTCCCAGCCTGCTTCCCCTGCCAGGCTCCTTCCAGGCTTGTTTTCCTTGTGCTGCTGACAGCCCTGGCTCCGACAAACAGAGCGAGCTGCAATGCAGAGCACCTGGGAGGCTGCAGGGCCCTACTCGGTGCTCTGCAGCACACGGGGCTGGGGAGGGCAGGGCACAAACCCCGCCCTGAGCAAACCAGCTGTGCTGTGACCATGCTGCTGGCACCTCTCCTGCACCCATAGCCAGCTGAGCCTGGTGTTCCCAGGTTGTCCTGACCCCAGCACGGACACTGCCCCATTATCACCAGTCCAGCCCTCTGCCTGCCTGTAGGGTCAGGACTGGGGAGGCTTCAAAGAGCCCTTGTCCCTTGCTGCTGCTCTTTCCCTGTGCCCAGAGGATGCTGCCCTCAGACCAGCTGCTGGCCATGGCCAGGCATTTGTGGGGAGGGACAGGCCCTTGGAAGAGCCGTGTGTCCAGCTGTGGCGGCTCTGAGGAGGGCTGTGCCGCGGGGTCCCGCTCGGTGGGTGACAGCCAGAATCCCTCTTGGCTGCAGAGGTGTCCCGCAACGACTCCTGCTCCGACCTGCCCGAGATCCAGAACGGCTGGAAGACCACGTCACACACGGAGCTGGTGAGAGGGGCCAAGATCACCTACCAGTGTGACCCGGGCTATGACATCGTGGGCAGCGACACCCTCACCTGCCAGTGGGACCTCAGCTGGAGCAGCGATCCCCCGTTCTGTGAAAAGAGTGAGTGCCCCAGCAGGAGGTGCTGCTGTCCCTGTCCCACACCCTGTGACATCACCAGTCCCGCTCCGAGGGGTTCCCAGCTCATCCATCCTCTCTCCCCAGTCATGTACTGCACGGACCCGGGGGAGGTGGAGCACTCCACCCGCCTCATCTCGGACCCGGTGCTGCTGGTGGGCACCACCATCCAGTACACCTGCAACCCCGGCTTCGTGCTGGAGGGCAGCTCCCTGCTCACCTGCTACAGCCGCGAGACCGGCACCCCCATCTGGACCTCGCGGCTCCCGCACTGCGTCTGTAAGTCCGGCTGCTCTCTCCTGCTCCCCTGCAGTCCAGCTCCTCTCTGGGGGCCCCGGGCAGCCCTTTCCTGCAGCCAGGACCTTGCCCAGCTGTGGGGGGTGGTGCAGAGCCTTGAGATACCTGGAAGCGGAGTTGGGGGAGAGCTTGGGTGCTTCCTCACTGCCCCCAGGCTCCTTCTCTCCCTCGGCAGCCCGAGCCCTGGGCTCACCCTGGGTGTGTTTCATTCCCTTTCAGCTGAGGAGTCGCTGGCCTGTGATAACCCAGGGCTGCCAGAAAACGGGTACCAAATTCTTTATAAGCGCCTCTACCTGCCGGGAGAGTCCCTGACCTTCATGTGCTATGAAGGCTTTGAACTCATGGGGGAGGTGACCATCAAATGCATCCTGGGCCAGCCATCCCACTGGAGCGGCCCCCTGCCCATCTGCAAAGGTAACAGGGAGGGGCATGGGGGGCAAGGGGACAGCCAACACCTCTGTCCCCAACCTGGGACAGCCCGGGGACATTGGTCTGGCTGTAGCTGCAGCTGGGAGCTGAACTCAGCTGGGACCTGGAGCTTCTCTGGATCTGGGATCTGCTCAGCCCAGCCTGCTCAGTCCTGGCCACGTGCTTGCAGACACCAAGAGCTTATTAAAAACTGGGAGTTCCCAGCGTGGTTTGGGACCCAGTGGGGCAGGAGATCCCAGGTTTGGGTTCCCCAGCAGGCAACAGCTGCCAGCACCCAGTCAAACCCAGCTACAGAGCAGTAACTCTCCATCTCTCTTCCAGTGAACCAAGACAGCTTTGAACACGCTCTGGAAGGTGAGTGACGTGGGTTTCTTGGACGCACAGGATCCTGGGGGAGCCTGGGAGGAGGGGGAGAGGCAGAGAGGGGATCACACGGTGCCTGCAAATGCCAACATAATAGATTTTGTCCTTTCAGTAGCAGAAGCTGCAGCAGAGACGTCGCTCGAGGGGGGAAACATGGCCTTGGCCATCTTCATCCCGGTGCTGATCATCTCCCTGCTGCTGGGAGGAGCGTACATCTATCTCACCAGGTGGGGCTGGCACAGAGCTGGGGGGCACCGCCAGGGCTGGCTCAGCATCGCCCTCGCCAGCCACACACCCCGGGCATGGTGCTGGGAGTGCTCTGGGGTGCCCGGGGAGGAGCTGGGATGCGGGGATGTGGGAGGTGGGGCTGGTCTGGAATCGGTCCGTGCAGCCCGGTGACTCCGGCTCTCCCCGCAGGTGTCGGTACTACTCCAGCCTCCGCCTGCCCCTCATGTACTCCCACCCCTACAGCCAGATCACGGTAGAAACGGAGTTTGACAACCCGATTTATGAGACAGGGGTGAGTCCTGCTGTGCCTGTCCCCGCTGGGGACACTCCTGAGGGGCTTGGCTGGGTGGGCAGCCAGGGGATGAGTCCAGCCAGGCTGCTGCGGGAGCACTGAGCAACGGGGCACGAGTCCATCCGTGTGGGTTGGGAGGCACAGGGGGCTGCGGGGTGCTGGCTGCGAGGGCATCACTCCCCTGGGAACAAAAACAACACCCAGGATCTCTCTTGCTGCCTGGGAACGGGGAGACGATCCTGAAATGCAGCTGCTGCCCTCAACTGGCTCTTCCTTGCTTGCAGGAAACACGAGAATACGAGGTTTCGATATAAGGACAGCGGTAAGAGAGTCTCCAGCAGCGAACTTAATGTGCTCTCATAGAACTTCCTCAGTAACTAATCCAGAGACCACGTGGAGTTTGGTTGGACCCCCGGACCTGCTGTTGTCTTTCCTTTTGCCTCTCTATTGAAGATTTTACTGTTTTCTTCACTGTATTTATTCTATTTAAACTGCGATAGGTGTGCTGCCCAGCCCTGGGCACAGGCAGCAGCGGGAGCCGGGGCAGAGCTGGGTCCTGGTGAGGCCAGGGGGGCACGGGGGCACTGCTGTGTCCCCACTCCATGGCGGAGTGTCCCCTTCCATGGCGGAATGTCCCCCTCCACGGCGGAGCGTCCCCCGGCACTGCCCACACAGACGCAGGGGGATTTTTTGCGGTTCTGATGTTGTTAAAAATTAAAGATGTCTCCATTGCAAGAGCCTGCGGTTGATTGCTGGGAGCTGAGGTAGCGCAGGGTCCCCCACAGGGTCCCATCCGGCAGCTCCCGGCTCCCCAAGTGGGACCCTCCCCCGGGGGGCTCGGGGGGCACCGGCGCAGGGGCCGTCCTCGCTGCAGGGCTCAGGAGAGCAGGGACAGCCCGGCACACACGAGGTACGTGCTGCTTTCTTTTCCCGCTTGGTTTTGGATGCGGAGAGGCAGCGAGCCAGGACTCCGGGGTGATGCTCTGCGGAGAAGCACCAACCAGTGCCACCCAGCCGCCCTGGGAGCCGCCCCGGAGCGAGCAGAGCTCCCGGCCGGTGCCTCTCTGCTCTCTGCCCGTTGTTCCTCTCCAGCAGCACTTCCCGTCACCTTGCCAGGAACACCCCGACCCGGCACGGCCGGAGGTCACCCTTTGCCCCCCGGCAGCATCTCAGGGTAAGCAGGATGGGCTGGGCTCCCTGGCTGCTGCTGCAGGAGGGGCCCGGCCGAGCTGTGCTGCGCAGCCCACCCCGCACATCTCGGATCCGCAGCCGGCTGGGTCCCACAGCCGGGCAAGGGGTGAAGGTGGAGGTGTTGGGAAGAAGAGGCAGGTGGGATGTGTGGAGGCCTCAGCACAGGAGCTCTGTGGGGAGCAGAACAGGCAGAAATCGGCCCCTCAGTTCCACCCTTGCCATCCCCTGCGCTCCTTCACTGCGTCACCCCTGCCGGAGCCACGTAGTGGTGGGGACACAGACCCCAAAGGGCCACCCCGTCCCCGTTGTCACCCCCAGCCAGCCCCTGGAGAGGGCAGCGAAGCCACCACCACGTCCTTGGCTGCTGGTTGTCCTTCTTTTGTCCTTGTAGAACAAATCGCAAGCGCGGGAGGCTGGGTGAGCTCGGGGTGGTTGGTGCAGCTCTGCAGTGTACAGCTGGGATTTAGGGGTTTTCCTTTCAAAACAACGAATGTGTGTTTGTAATTTGTAAAGGTTAAAAAAAAAAAAAAGGAGAAAAAAAAAAGAGAAAAAAAAAATGTGCCAAAAACTGTACGAAGCATTTCATTTCCCTTCATACATGTCTGTTTTTATAAGAACAATGTGAAAATTGCTGGGATTAAATATTTTTGAACATGATAAAGTAGTTCCGTGGGAAGATCTAGATTTCAGTATAACCTCGATACCAATTGTTCTGTATTTTTAAATGTCTGGAATCAGTTTGCAGAGACTCTGGCTGCAGGCTGCAGCGGTGCAGGGCAGGGTGAGGGCTGGGCATGCTGCACGCCCTGCTGTGGGATGGTGACCCGATGCCACTGGCTTGGCTCTGAGTGCCAGATCCTGCCCTGGTGCAGCACCACAGTGCCCCCTGCTCCCCTGGGATGGAGGAATCTGAGCCCTGCTGGGACATGCAGTGACCTGGCACGGCCCTGGGGACATCTCCCCTCCATGGGTCACCTCACAGTAGCATTGCCCTCTGAACTCAGCATGGCCCCTTCCCACGCCAGCCTAGCCCAGTGATGTCTCACAGAGTGGGTGGGGGTCTGGGTGCTGCCCCGAGGCGCTGGGACCCCACTGGAGACCCGTGGCCATGTCACAGAGGACATGCTGAAAGTTTGGGGGAGCCCTGGTAGCCCAACCCCATGGGACAGGGGGACTGCGGGGACCTGTCTTGCCTGTGCCCTGCTCACCCATCAGCTGCCCAACAACCTGTGGCTGTCACCTGGCAGCTCCCATGGGAGCTGGGGCAGGGCAGCTCCCCAAAACCACAGGGGGAACACTGTGGGGACAAGGTGGGGCTGCCTCACCTGCAGCCTTCACACTGGCTGCATCCCACACGGAGCAGGCAGGCACAGCTTGGGAAGATCCCGGGGCTGGATGAGAAAAATCCGCCCCTGCTCCCTGGGAGCCTCTCTGGGTTGAGCTGCTCCGGTGGGGGCTGAAACGAGCCCCCACGAGGTTTCCCTCCAGCATCAGGTGTGGGCAGGACGAGGTCCTGCGGGGGAGCCCCGGGTGCCTGCGGGACACCCTGAGCACGGCCCTGCCTGGAGCGTGGTGGCAGCACGGTGACTGTCACCTCGCCAAGGAGCAGCGCCACCGGGACACCCCAGCTGGAGCAGCATTCCCTGATGCCAGCGGAGTCCCGGGTGTCCCCGGCAGCGGGGAGGGAGGGGGATGCTCAGCCCACCCCACAGCTGGGGAAATGCCCCGACGAGGACACCTGGGGCTTCCCATCTGTCCCTGCCCTTCCACACCCGAAACAATGCATCAACGCTGCCCTCCTCAAACGTGCTTTTAACCAAGGTTACGCTGTGACATCGATAATGGCTTTGCTCAGCAGCTGCCAGGCTAATGCACAGGGGGCGAGGGAGCCAAGGCTCTGATGCAGAGCATTCCTGGGGGAGGGAGCTTGGGTTATTTTTGGACAGAGATTGCAAGAGAATTAAAATGAAGGGGAAAAAAAAAAAAAAAGCCCTTGATGCTGCCGTTCCTCCTCGGTGACGTAAAGCTGGAGCCAATCTCTGGCCTCACGCATCGTGCTGCAGATGGAGCTTGGTCTGGGCCCGGCAGTTTCGGCCACAACGGCCTCCCCCAGCCTGGGGTTGGGCAGGAGGCACAGTGGGGCTGTGCCATGGCAGTCACACAGCTGAGGGACCCCCAAGGTCAGGGATGGAGCAGCAGGGACCCCTCGACTGCTTGCAAGCTGCATCGCAGGGTGGTGAGGCACAGCATCTCTGTCC
>VZTH01014145.1:142361-174174 GCA_013397815.1 Aleadryas rufinucha | reverse complement strand
CTCTCGGCGCTGCCGGCAGCATGACGGCCATCGGGGCGCAGGTACGTCCGCCGCCGGACCGTGGCCGCGCATCGCCCCGCCGCGGGGCTGCTGCCTCAGCCTGGCCCTGTGCGGCCGGGGTCGCTCCCACTCTTGCTGGAGCAGCTCCGACCCTTCCCGGAGCAGCGGGGCGCAGCCGGCCCGATCCCCTCTTCCCGCCTTTTACGGCCGGCGGCGGCTCCCCGGGGCCGCGGCTCCCCCCTCCCGGCCGCACGTGGCTCTCCGAGGGGGCTGCGGACGCTTGCCTCGACTTTCCATTACATCTCGGGTCCCTCGGAGGGTTTCGGTGAGGAGGGGAAGTGCGTTGCCCACGCAGGTCCGCGGGGGCTGCAGCCGAAGATCCCCTCCAAGCCCCTGGGCAGCTGAGCCGTGCGACCCCGGGGTGAGGACCCGGGTCCGGGCCGCTGCTGCTGCCGGCCGGAGGAGGAGAGACCGGCTGGCTGCAGCTCAGGAGGGCAGTGCTGGGAGCCCCCCCAGCCCACGGCTGCCGCCTCCCCCGTCCCAGCCACCGGCCTCCATCCTCCCAGGGGCTGGTGGCTTCCTCCAGCCCTGCCAGAGCAGGAGGCTGTGCCGCAAGACCGTGGGGCAGGGACCTTGTTCAGCCGAGAGCTTTTGTGATCCCGGTCCCGGGCCTTGACGTGGGAGCATTGTTTGTGCAGCCAGGGAACCGGGAGAGCTTCACCCACCCTTCCTTTCTCCTGTGTACAGCCTTCCCCTGCGAGAAGGGTTTTGATGTGCACAAGTAAATATTTTCAAATACCGAATCCCACAGCTCTGTCCCTCTGACTTCATTTCACCCTGAAGTAGCACTGTTAACTCTGTTTTGTTTTTCCCTCATGCTCTCCTTTCAGGCACAGCAGCTGCTGGCACACCGGAGACCACAGAAATCCTTCTTTGAGACGCTCATCAGGAGCCTGATCATCCTGTGTGTGGCGATAGCCGTGGTCTTGTCGTCCATCTCCATCTGCGATGGCCGCTGGCTCTTTGCAAAGGGGCAGCTTTTTGGACTGTGGCACTTCTGCACCGTTAACAACGACAGTGTCCTGAAGTGTGTCACCGACCTCAGCCTGGCCCAGGTGGAGGGGCTGAGCGTGGGGGTGATTCCCATCAGGAGCATGGTGTCCTTTGCTGTTGTGGTTGCCATATTTGGCCTGGAGCTGCTGATGGTGTCCCAAGTCTGCGATGATGCCAATGCAAGGCGGAAATGGGCAATGGGTTCCATTCTCATCCTCGTCTCTTTTTTGCTGTCAGCCACTGGTGTTCTGAGCTTCTCCATCCTCATGAAGGACCACCTCACCTTCACAGGTTTCACGCTGACATACTGGTGTGAGTTCATTGCTGCATTTCTCTTCTTCCTTAACGGGATCAGTGGACTTCACATCAACAGCCTCACACACCTCAGGAATGGGGGAGGCAAAATCTAGGCACAAAGGATGTACCTCTGCCTTTGTGTAATCAGCTTTGCCAATTAGACTGGAAAAAAGAGAGTCTAATGAAGTTTGATAAGGATGCCCTGTCTTAATTTGTGTGCAAGGAGGGGGAAGCATGAGTCAGTCTTGATGCCTGTAGAAGACATACCCACCCACTGGTCAGCATGGAGGGGCTGTGCAACACCAGCCAAGCAGAGACTGGGATTGGCTGCTGCTGCAGTGTGTTTTTCTGGAGGAGTGGATTAAAGCAGAGGGTGTCCCGTTAAATGTGCAGAGGTTTGGAAGACTGCAACCTATCCCACGTGTTGTTCTGAAGCTTGCACAACACCTGTACTGCTGTGGGTTTGGTGTTGCTGTGCTTTTCCCCATATTCTGGAGCCTGTGAAGAGTGTGATACAACTTCGGAGTGTCTCATGGATTTGTTCTGGCTCGGGGATGGATGATTTCTGCCTGGCCATGCTCAGTGGTGTGGAGTATTGAAAATCTTCCCTGGATCTCATTTCTCCATTTTTCTTTCAAAAGGGAAGGCACACAGAACTTGATCTGGTCACAGGTTTTGTTTCCTTCTGGCATGTTCCCTTTACCTGTCCTTTCCTCGGTCAGCTTTTTGGGGACGCTTCAGACAGAGGTGCTGACCTGGGGCCAGGGGTAGGTGTGGGTGATGCAGGTGTACAGGGAAGGGATGTGATGCTTTCCCCAGGCAGCTGTGTGTGTCCCTGCGCTTGTGGCCTCTCCCCAGTGTCACCACTCTCCTGCCACCCCTGAAGGACGTGTGCCAACTGCTCAGCCAAACTGGCTCTCTCACAACCCTTGCAAAGTTTACGGTAACAGGGCATTGCTCTTGGGTTTTTTTCTCTGTTTCTTTGGGGCAAGAGGGACAAGCTCTGCGGAGCCTTCTTGGGGTGTTGTGGCTGGGCAGACCATGCAGAGACCACCACAGCTTCTGGGATGTGTTTTGGCTATCACAGTTTCCACTGGGGCAGTGGGAAATGTGCTTATCCTGTAGCTGAGAGTCTCCTGGAGCATTTCTTATGAGATGAGAAAGCCCTAGATCCTCCTGACCAGATCAGGTCCTTTTTTTCCCTGACTAACAGCCTGGGAGGAGAAGCAGCCTGTGATTGCCTAAGGAGGGGCTGATGGGTGCAGCTCTAATCTGTCACCACTGGTAGAAATGTTGAGAGACCTGGCCAAAATCATTATATTAAGGCTGGTCTTCCTTCTGGCAATGTCTGAGTCAAGATCTCTAAAATTGCTACAGCTTTGAAGTTCTCCATGGTGTCTTATGTAAAAGGAGAGAAGACCTCATTTGTAGAGTAGATTGCCCTACATGTGTTCTCTCTGTCCAACACAGCACTCAGTTGCCCACAGTTAAAAATGTCTTCAGAGTATTTCAGGGTTTCTGGTTTACTGTTTGCTTTGTACCCACTGGTAAAGCTGCTTATATCTGTTTTAGAACAAATGTTTCTATGTGTTTCATCCCTGTACCTTGTCTGTTGAGCAAGGCATTAGTTTCCTGTACAACAAGTTTGACATAATTTTTCACCTGAAACAAATGCATCATAGCACAGAGGCCAAAAAGCCTGTGTAGGTGAGCCATGAGTAAACAGCTTTGTCTTTGAAAGCTAGGAATCTTAAGCCGTGCCTGAGCTGGATGTGCCACACTTTGAATGTGCTCCTGTGGACTCACTTGCTTTCAGGAGGACAGTCTCCATTCCTTCTTTGATATCTGTAACTTCTTAAGACAACACTCCTAAGCCTGTTTTGCAATGCAGGTTCAGACTTGGCTTGCTCTGGACAGTGCCAGTTGTACTTTTGCACATGAATCTGCTCATCTTTCTCTCCAGGTGATGCAGAGCTGTGCTACCCAGACAGCTCCTGAAGCTCTTGCAGTGTTTGCGGCTTTGTTGGGGTTTCTTGGCCCACTCTCAAGGACAAGGACTTGTGCCTTTAACTTGTCTTTGGAAAACTGCACTGTGTCTGTGAAGGTGCTTTTGATTTGCTGAACTGCAGTGTTTAAGACATGCTGGTGGGCTGAACTTGCAGATGCTTGTGTGAACTAGTGCTGCTGGCTTTAGCAGAGCCATTTAGGCCAGAGAGGCCCTGTGAGGTCTGGTCCCAAACTGTTGCTCTTTGGTATCACCAGGTGCACCAGGACTACCTTAACCAGTGAGTGATTCACTCACCAGGTTGTGGTGCCCAGGGGTGCCCATGCCAGGCAGGACAGTTCCCCTACACATAAGGCTGTCTATGGCTTGTCTAGAAACATGAATGTAACTTCAGAGTGACACTTTGGTGACATCCAGACTTGGAAATCACTTCTGTGTGTACACTCCCTCATGCTACTGGGAGGCTGTGCCTCCATGCCTTTCCTTGGAAGGCAGCCATAGCCTGACCGGGTTCCAGGCTGGTGCCTCCCACCCGGGTTAGAAGGAGACTGGACAATTGGCCATTGAGTTCACCCTAGACGTGGTGCAATTGTGAATGATTTTAGGATGCCCTCTGCTAGCCGAAGAAGAGGCCTTTTGTTGGGGGTAGGGAATCCTCTGGGGAAAATAGAGTAACTTTTTTCCAGCTGGTTTTGTATAGTACTGCTCAACTTAATTATGCTGGGAAAAGATGCATTTTGACAGCTAAATATTACAAAACAGAGTTGATTGTGTTGGAGACATCCTTCTATAGAGCAACCTGTGCAGCAGTGGGTCACTGTTCATTTTCTGAAGCATGTGGAAGTGTCAAGTAATATTCCTGAAGTTTGTTAAATAAATTGATTTGAAATAAGAACTGTAATGCACTCTTTTTATCTTTAGATATTGGGGTGAAGATTTAAGGGGATGAGTGGGGTTTTACATAATCTCCCAGGCATCATTCCTTGTGTTTACCCAGCTAAACTGATGAAGAAATGACTGCTTGGTGCTTTGCCAAGCTCTGACCAAGGGAACTGTGAGGCCACCACACACTCCCCTCTCCTTTTCACTCCAGTGTGTCTGCACCAGCCCAAGAAGCCAGCACTGCTTTCTTGTCTTGCAAAACAAGAGGGGCAGTCAGCTGTGCTGCTCCGTGGGAATTTGAGATAACCTTGTAGGCTCTTTAATGATTTCCTGCTGTTGCATGTGCTCTGTTTACCAGCTAAAGAGCTCTTTCCTGTGTCCTTCACCTTCCTGTTCCCACACTGCACCCCATGTATGAAGCATCCTTGCTCTTTTCCTCGGCTCTAATTGTTTGGCCTGCAAGAAGTGGTATCTGAGTACAAGTGTATTTATGTATTTTTCTCAGAGCTCACTGTATTAGCAGGTTTAGTTAAATGTCAGGAAAATAGCTTCCCAGCTACACCACTGAATTAGTTTATGTAATCTCAAGTTAATTAGCACCTGGTGTTCTCTTTCCAACAAGAGAGGTCGTTGGCCTGTCTCAGGCAGTTTAACATCTCTTAAAAGCAGGGTAATGAACATCACTTCTTGTTAATGAGCCATTTAGATGTAGTTACTAACTTTAATTGGACACGTGTACACAAGCCGTTGCTTGTGGATAAGAATAAGGAAATGTTGATACAGGGCATGCTAGCTAGGGAGGTATCCTGCCTGGACTGTATTTTTCCAGAATCACGGAATGGTTAAGGTTGGAAGAGCGCACTGGAGGTCATCTAGTCCAGCCTCCCTGCTCCAGCAGGGTCCCCTAGAGCATGTTACTTGATTTCAAGTCTCCAGTACGTTCATCAGCTGTGCTTGGAGGGACACCTGGAATGGGGTTGAACCTTCCTTGCTTTTGCAAGCCAGAGGAAGCTGATCACAAAGATAAATTACATGACTGTCCTCATCTGCTTTCTCTTCCCCTCTGCTGTGGCCTATGGTAAGCTGATAATGGCCCTTCTTCTCAACCTTCTAAGTCAGCTGGCACATACAAGAAGGGCCTCATTTCTGGGTGAAAACAAGGTCTGCCCCAGGCAGTGTCCTGGAAGGGGTGTTGCCTGAATTTCTGAGGCCTCTCACCTTCACTGGACCCAACCCCACTGCATCGGTACCAACCCTTCTGAAATAGCCTCCCTGCGCTCAGGCATTTCACAATGTAATTATTCATGGCACAACTATTAGTTTTTGCTTCTGACAGTTTTGCTAGGAACTTCCTTGTTGCTGTGTTGGAGAGAAAATCCATTAACGACTTCCTCTTAAATTCATTAGCTCTTAGGCTGCTGATGCTCAGGCTGCTGGAGCTGCTGCCTGCCCTGCTGGCTTGCAGAAGGACAACTGCCTCCTCAGGACACCTGGAGTGACTAGCCAGAGGCTGTCACCAGTGTCCCTGAACAATGACAACTACTTGTGTGAAAGGTGGTACTCAGGTCCTATTTACTGGTAACAGCCACATGATTTACATTGATTACCTAGGAGCAAGTGCAATGAAAGGGAAGTGGGTGGGGTCTATGAATATGGAGCTTGTGTTCAGCCTGTGTGCCTTCATCTCCTGATTTTTTTTTTTTTTTTGCATTGCTTGCTGAGATCTGCTTTCCTGTTCCTCTTCATCTGCTTATAAACATGTCAATGTCCCCAGAGCTACGCAGCTCTTTTCTCCAGTATCCTTCAGCACAGCTAAACAAGCACGATCCCCAGCAGTGCAGGCAGCCTTTGCACTGCCTGCCCAGGAGATGGGGGAGGTAAGAACCCATTCCCCTGTGGTGGTGCTTGGCAGCAGCTTCCTAGGCCCAGCAGAAACCAGGACAAGGTCACAGCATCATAACTCCAGGGGCTGCCTGCTTCTGGCATCTTCCCGAGTTGACGTGCTCTTCCCCAAGAGTTGAGGACTCCAGATTCCAGCTTACATCCAGGAGTTTTTATTTAGCCTCAGCTCTTCATACAAACAAGGCTTGTGCTTGATATCTGAATCAAACATGTAATATGGAATCTGGGAATAATTCCTTCTTCGTGGTTATTTCAAGCAAGACAAAAAAAAAAGGCCCTGTAAAACAGTAATTTATGCTAGAACTGGGGTTTTTAAATATAAAATCCCACAGCATTTTTTTCTGGGGCATGTGGTATGCCCCTGTACAAATAGGTATCATGCTCAGCCTGGGCTCCTCCCAATCTTGTGCCGGTCCTAACTATGCACTGCAGGGCTGAGCTCTTACACTGGCTCATGTGAGAGCCAATAATTGCATCAGATCTAATTAATTACATGTTATTGTATCTCTGAATCTGTATTTCTTCATTTATGCTGGAAGGAGGCATTTGCATTTAAAACAAACAGCTGCTTTGGCTTGAAGGATGAATGTTTAATTCTCAGAGAGGGAACATACAAGTTGTTTCACCCTTCTTGGTCTCATTCGTAGGCCAGACAGAAAATTAAGGTTACATTTTTTCGGAAGTATCTGACTTGCTAAATGCACTGGGACAGAGTGAACCCCCAAGAAGTTCAGAGGCTCTGCTTGGCTTGGGTGAGTCAGCAAAAAGTGAGACCTTTCATTCCATCCTTCATGGAGGGGCTTTCACTTCTCCTTTGGTCATGGGACTGATCCTGCTTGTGTTCTTCCTTCCACTTGTTTTGGCTGACTTTCAAAGAACAAGGCCAACTTGAAACCTTGCTATTTCCAAAAATATAAGTTTAAAGTAATTCCCTGAAACACTTGCCCATTTACAGATTTTCATGTCATTATTTTTTTCATGGTGGTAAAGAGGTTCAACTCTCCTACTGCTGGGTGACCTGCATGAGCCAACAAAGCCAACCAGGCAAGGCAGGCTGGAGGAACCACAAAGCTCTCTCCCTGCTGCTGAGTGCCCTTCCTCTCCTGGCTGCCCTCCGTGTGCTGCTGCCTGCAGCACCTGCTGCACCAGGGAGGGCGTGGGATAATTGTCAGCACCGCCAGAGAAAAAAGGATTTTTTTTTCGTGAATCTCAGAGTTTCAAACAGAGCTAACAGCACTCAAAAACCTGCTTCAGTACAGGTAGTTTAACCTTGAACGTATCCTTTTAACTTCTCTGCGTGTTTGCCCTCTGATAAAATGTCAGAAGTCTACCATGTAGGCATTTGGTGTGATTAAAAGCTCGTTGGAGCAGTTTTGGTAGAGGGGGTTGGGGAGTGCTGCTCAGGCAGCATTTGACATGCCATGCATGTTTTGCCAATGTCTTGTAGGTGTTTGGGAGGAGGGAGAAGTGATAAACACCGTTTGCTTTCGGTTCAATCATCTTTGCCCTTGAAGAAACCCAGCCAAAAATCACCCCAGCTAGGGAAATGTGGGTACAAAATCAAGTAGGAGATTTGATTTCATTTGTCACATGAATTATTTTATCCCTTTCCCATTCAAAACAGGGAAATTTGCTTAATTATGTCCTTAAGAGCATAAAGCTGTGGTAGCTCAGATACTTTTGACAGCATATTACAGTGCACAGCCTTGCAGATTTCAGCACAGTGAGGGACTGTAGACTCTACAGAGATTTTTTGATAGCCACTATGGTGGTGTTTTTCACCAGATGGCTTCTCCTGTCCAGTTCAATTGAGCTTTGGAAGTCTCAAGAGCTTTTTTTTCTTTCCTTCAAATACAAACCGGTCAAGTCTCACAGGTACAGACACAATAGGAATGAGCTATTTTACTGAAGTTTTTTTGGTCACCCTTACAATATGCTGTAACAGCTTTTTTACCACTTCAAAATAATACAAAATCCAAATTGGACCAGCGTTGTTTCCAAGGTCTCCACTGTTAAAAGAGGCAAAGGCAAAAAGCTGTTTGAACATGCCACTGTCACTGGAGCAATGGATATGCAGTCAGAGAGGAAACTGCAGCTCAGCTGTGCTTTATGTTCTCAGTGTCCATCATACATCACCACAACAGAGAGACTTTGAACCTTGGAAAATTTTAGGGATTAATTAGTTTTGCCTGTCAAACCCAGGGGCTGTGTTGGAGGATGGCATGTAAAATATTTTATTCATCATATAAAATTGAATGTCCTCCCAGCTTCTGCAGCAGAAGAAATAGAGAACATCAAAAACTCACCAGCCTGGCTTAGCCTGGAACATGTTGGAGAGCCACATGGAAAATGGAAGGTCACATTTAAGGTAGAAATAGCAGCAGGTGTGGAAAGAAACACAAATTACTGCAGCCAGAAACTCAAGGAAGAGCATAATATTTTGGCCCATTTTGCTTTGCAAAATAACCGTGGTGCTGCACAGGATATACACGAACAGATGTGCTCCAAGAACCGCTGATCTACAGCCAAGTCTCGCTTTCGGATATGTACACAAGGCTCCCAGCTCAGTCCATGGGACACAACCATGTGTATCTGAGCATGGAGGTACCCTCAGGTGCACGGTGTTAAAGCACACTTGACCTTTGGAGGGTTTCTCTCCTGTGCTCTGGTGGGCTGGACCTCACCATCTGCATCTCTTGAGTCAAGCCACTTCCTCCGTTACTCGCTGAGGTGCTGAGATGCTGACGCCAGTGTTTGCTTAAATGCCACTGCCTCCATTTTCTCTGAACTTCCAGCTGAACCTAGGTAGAAAGGTCACAAAATACTTAGTTCAGCTAGTTTATGTTGGAACCCTGCACTGCAGAGAGCAGTGTAACAGGAAAATGAGAGTGGGTTACCTTTGCCAAGGTTTGGGTTTGTTTATTTATTTAACCCCCAGTTTAAGGGGTTAAGGTAAGGCCTATTTCTTGACACTTCAAGTGATACTGTTGTTCAGCCACACAATTTGCTGTTTAACTGCAGGTGAAACTGTTCACAGAATCTAGTTGGCCTTATGAAGTGTTTGGTTTTGAATTTTACAGGATTTTAATTTTAGATATAAAACCAGGACATTTTGGCACTCTAAGGTTAAAAAAAAAAAAAAAAGCAGATTTTCTTTTTAAAAACACTTTTTCTGAACCCTGTTAAAAGATCAGTCAGGGTATTTCAAAACCCTCCTTCATTTCAAAGTGACTTTTTCTCCTTAGGCACTCCTTAGGTTTGGGGGTTTTTTTTCCTTCCAATTAGCTCTAGATCTTCCAGGTTTGTATGTTTCCCCCCACCTCTACCAGCAGCAGCATTTCAGAGTGCAAGTTCTAGCCCAGAAGCCTGGGAGTTGTCATGCAACTACAAAGGAAACAGTCCCTCTACCAAAAGCTTTACCTTATAAGAATCCTAATAAACTTGGACTGGGTATAGCTTTTGATAAATTCCCTCCTAAGGATTGAGTAAATAAAACGGCCATGGATGGGATGGCAGATAATGGTACCATACGTCAGAACCAGTCGGCTGTCAGTGTGACTGTGTGAGGGATGGTGCTCCCACCCTCAGTTCCCAGACAGTAATAATGTTATCTGATTTATGAAAGTATTGCAGTAGTTGAGAGGTGAAGTTTGCATCTGGCATACAATTACCTAGGCTTGCCAGGTCTAGGAGGAATTTCACGAGTGATGTTAGGTAGCTGGGAAGAAAACCCTCAGATAAAATGTGTAATTCATTGGGGGATGTATCCCACTGATTAATGAGGCATGCTTCAGCAATAAAAAAGAATGTTATACGCACCAAACTCACCTCACCATTAAGAAAACAATAAAGTACAGCCACAACAAAGCCCTAAAAGATAAAAGAACCATGGTCACAGAACTGCAGTTTCAGCTTTTGAATGGGGATGAGGCATCTCAAGGGAAATCAGACAGCTTGGTTTTGCCATCGGAAACTCTAGTCTATTTCAGAGTTATATGTTCTACCTCTTTTTCTTATTTTAAAGAAATAATAGCTTGTCAAATATTACCTGGAATGATCCAAGAGCCAATTCAAAAAACAGCTGAATTTCCATTGTGCCGCTGCTTGCGTCCTCAGGGAAAAAGGCAAAAATGATGTAATGGACCCCAAAGAGAGGGATGAGGAGGAGTGTTGACTTTGCAAGTCTCCTGAGAATGAAAACAGAGGGAAAAGCTGGTGTAGAAGGAGCAAGAAATGCTCAGGTGGCCTTGCATGTCTTATAAGGGATGTAAAGGACATACTTGTATTGGTTGAAATCACTGCTCCTTTTTTCAGGGGAGTTGAGCTTCCTCATCAGGATTCTTAAAATGTTGACAAAGAGAATGAAATTAATCTGAAAAAAAAAAACCAAAGTAAGAATGCAAAAGCAACCCACCAAACAACAAACCCAGTACCCACTTATGTAACTGCCAGGTATCAGCAGAGCCAGTTTGGGGGTTTGGACCAAGCAGAAAGAATACAGGGCTTGGGGCTGGCCTGCCTGTGTCTGTGTTCCCATCCCAGGCTCTGTTCCTGCTTCTCCAGCCTGCTTGGCCACCCTGGGCTTGGATGCTGGCTGCTTTCCATGCTGGTTTGCTGCAGCTTTAGTTATGGAGATGGTCAGGCCTTATTATCCAGGCAAATCACCGAAGGCCATGGAGATCAGGAGCATCGGTTTGGCCCCTTGTGGCTGTGGGGTTCTGACAGCCTCTGCACTGTCTGGTCCCACCTCGGATGGCAGCAAAGGGGCAGCACTGGAGCTATCACTTGCTAATTGGGACTGCAAGTGCTGTTTGTTCTCTGCCAAAAACACTCAAAGTGGTTTAGGATCACGAGGCAAAGTAGTTAAAAGTCGAGAGAGGAGAGAGTCAGCACTGGAGTTCTTCCTTTCGCATTTTCCCCCTCTTGGAGGGTGGATATCAGAAGAAAATGCTGATCTGCTCAGTTTGGGTGCAGATGAGGCAATAGCTGTTTCTGCTCGTTTGACCCTCAGGCAAAGACTGGGAGTTGCAGGGAGGCAGAGCCGCCTGAGCGTGTCCTCGTCTCTGTCCCGCGGCCAGTGCCCTGCATCCCGTGGGGAGCGACCTCGGGCTGATCTGCCCTTGGCTTGCACAGCCGGCAGACCTGCACCCTTTTTGCAACACCCTGCAGGCCCTTAACCCTTCCCTGTGCCGAGAAACACCACTGCAGAGGTGCATCCTCCTCATGGTGGGTCGTCCGTGCCTGTGGGCATTGGAGCAGGGCTCTGGGGTGATGGGTTTCCCTGAGAGAACCGGGTCTACTGGAGATGGGACACACACAGAAAATCCCTGAGTTCTTTGTTGCTGGATGGAAAGGGAGCAGCTGTGGCTGCTGAGGGAGTCTGGAGAGGGCTGGAAGTTTGGGGAAGCTGGGGAGGCGCGAGGAAAGGAGTAGAGCTGGGAGGAGCTAGAGGTGGAGAGCATGAAGGAAAGAAATATTTCATGGGTGATGGGGAGCAAAGCAGGTTCTGGTCGGGCTGTTCTGGGGTTTTAAACCCATTAGGCCAGGAACGAGCCGTGTAGACGGAGAAGGACTTTTCACTGATAAAAACCACAGGGGAAGGGGGAGCGGCGGGATTCCTGCCGGGAGGCATTGCCCGGGGGCAGCGCAGGAATGAGCGTGAGCCTGGGAGCACAAAGGTGTTTATCGGCACTGATTTTCTGACCTTTGAACTGCTCAGGGCTGCGAGGAATACAGAGATTAGATCTGGGTTCTTAAGACCTGGCTGTTTGTTTGGTTATGGGCTTGAGTAAAGCCTCTTTTGGGTAAAACCCGCAGAGTCATGCAGGCGGCTTCTGCCTTCAGTGGCTAAACTAGGCAGGATCAGCATTCTGAGGACACTTGGAAGGCGATAGGGGGTGGGGACCGCCAAAAGATAAACGAAGATTGTGCTTTTGTCTTGCAGAATGCCAGGGTCTTGTTGGCTTTTAAATATTGCTGAGTGGCTCCTAGCATGAGGGTTGTTTCATAAAGAAAAATAAGTGCCATGGCCTCGTTAAGTTGATCCCAAATCACTTGTGCTGTCTGCTGCTTGTCTTGTGGGGATGCAGGATTGCTCACTGCTCAGTGGGAGCAGAACTTTAACCCACCATCTCTGCTGCCTAGGTTTCTGAGAGTGTGCAAATGTTGCAGTTTGTGTTTTGCAAACATAATGGTTCTTACTGGAAACGTGAAAACTTCAACTAGCTCCTGGGGTGTCACTTGGAGTGTCAGCAGGTTACTTGAGAGTAACCAGCAGTTCACGTTTCTGGGCTAGGGTTTCAGACAGGTCATTGCAGCATGGTCTGACCCAGAGCATCTTCATCAGGCAGAACAACTATCCCAAGCAGCAGCTCCAGCCCCCTGGTACCTAAGGTTCTGAAGGAGAGTACCAGCAAATGCTCAAAACACAGGTGCTGAGTATTATATCCACCAAACTGCTCTTGTCATCACTGCTGCCTTGCACTGGGCGGGCTCACACTGAGTTTCAATGCCTGTGCCTTAATTCACTGAGCGGTGTCTCAGTGCTGCCCACTAACATGTGGTGCGTGCAGCCTGTGAGCTGTTTTCATTCCTGAAAACAAAAGCCAGTGGTCATGTAAGGCAAGTTGGTCTTGGCTTTGCTGTGAGAGGCTCTGACCGGCAGACACAAAAGTCATTGTACTGAAATGTACAGCCACTCACTTCTCCTTCGGAGCTTTCCTTGAAACAGTCCAAAACAAGCTTCCACAAACCAGCCAAGTTCGTACGAAATCAACAGGATGTGGAAACCTGATCTTCTTCAGGCTCTTGCTTCTTGGGAGGACATTGTAGCTTTCCTTGTGAACTTAGCTTTGGGGTATTAGTTACTGACTAAGTCCTGCTGAGCAGAAGTTGCTTAAGCAGTAAATCATGGGTCACACCAGTTCAGACACACGTCTAAGATCAGTTCATTAACACACTTCTAAAGCATGTTGAGTAGATGAGCTCTGACTTCACAGTGTTTGAAAATACAGTTTGAATCTGCTTGTCCCAGAAAAGACTTACAAAAATAGACAGAACTATGGGGCCTCTAATGATCCACCAGGTATTGGCATCAGTGTTAATGTCCCAACACCTGTAAAAATAGAAGAGGAGATGCAGCCAGTTATCAAAACATTGGTATCTTTTCAAACAGGTTTAGTCTGTTTTGTACCTTAGATAGGCCCCTATTCCCTTCTCTACCTGACTAATTTCCTGTTCTCAGTTAGTGATACAACGTGTCTGACGGAAAACTCCCCACCTGCAATGGACAGAAATATGTCCTTCCCTTAAAGTACAAACACTGTTCAAAATTTTGAGAAGGAGAAGAGACAGAAACAAAGTTTCACTATTCAGAAAGTTAAATACAGATACTGAAATCATCGTGGTCTGAATTCATAACTGAGAGCTACCTCCTTACCCTTGGAAATGCTCACACGGAATTAGAAGCTTTCTCTTATGTTGCTCAGCTGAACCTCTACTCACACCCACACTAGGACCCAGGCTCCCACCACAGCAGGGTGTTGATTGATTTACTTGCTCCCAGCAATTAGAAATGAGCAGGATGCCAGGGAACAGCCTGCACAGGGGCTGCATCCTTCCCCTGGCATGCCACCTTCCCCCCTCCATACCACTTACCCAATATTTTCATGGAGTTGCCTAGCAGTCGCCCATGCAGCCACAAACACTGTTGGGGCACCTGCAATTGGAAAAAACAGTTACTGCTTCGTGAGTTCATGAGTCCAGAGGCAGAAAAAACCCAGTTATTCTCACTGAAGGAAGAACCAGTACCCCATCCGAGGGCAATGAACCACCAGAGGAACTTCCTTTCTGAGAAGAAAGAAATCACCAGGAGAGTGTGGAGGTACAGTCCCTCCACGAGGAGCCAGCTGTAGTTAGACATGATGCAGTACTGAAAGAAGACCATGGTGAGCTTACAGCCAGCCTGAGGAAAGAGAGGATGGCAAAGTTCTGCCTGGGTTTGTGCCTACCTTCTAAGAGAAGGAGCAAGCTGTAAATTAATCTTGGCAAATAGAGATTTTATAGCAATTAGGGGACTAAATGGGTGTCCTCGAGACAGGGGTTCACATGACAAGAAAGCAGAGCTGGCACTCCTAAATGCATTAATCAACTGCCTCACTAGAAGAACTGAATGTATCATGGACACATGGATTCAGGTTACTGTCTCTGGGGAATTTCACAATTACTACCTTCTTAGTACCAGTAACACTAATATCACCTTAGAGAAGCACGTGAATGTATTGTGAATCTTTTTTTTTTCCCAAGAAAAACAGTTGATAAAGACAAACTAAAATGTTCTCAAAGTGTTATTTTTCTGCAACAGAAATCTAGCAAAACCAGTGGAGTAAAACAAAGCAAAACAAGCCTATTTTTGTTACTCTCCCTAATTCTTGTCTTTTAGTTTAAAGCATTGACCATCGTCTCCAGTGTTGCTCACCCCTCCTCATCCCCAAATTTTCAAAATATTTTGCTGCCAATAAAAAGGCCAAAACATTTCAAAATTTGGGAGGTCCCAGACTGAGTGCAAGCCCTTATCTTACTATCAGGTCTCACACTGCAGTGTAAGTCAGCAATATTTAATATGTTCTCAGAGAAGGGGCAGAGCATACCTCTCTTCTCCCATAACCCCTCATGATGAATATAAAGCTGGGAGGGAGATTTCCTTCTCTGCACACTAGATCCTGCTAGGATCCTGCTGGGAAACTGAGGGGTGGAGCAAGCTGGCAGGCAGAGGGTTACCGTGTATGCCCCACAGTAATTTGTGTCTTCAGAGGAAAACAAAACAGCATCCTTGATGAAGTTGGACGAGGCTCGCAAAATGAACGATGTGAAGAGATGCATGTGGATGTAGTTCCTTGTGCAGCGAAGTCTTCTGCAAAAAAAAGAGAGAGATCCAGTGAAGTGACATTCCTCACCAATGTAAGGAGCGTATGGCTGTAAACAGCAAGTTTCAATCCTTAGTAGTGCTAAACTGGCAAATGAAGAACAGTGTTGTTCTGTCTGTGAAAGGAAGACTAACGCATGTCCCAAGAGGGATATGCTAGAGAAGACCTTAAAAAGCTACAGTCACATCTGCTCCACTCAGGTAATAAAACAAGCTGAACGTTGCCAGGAAAATTGTGATTTCACACCAATATGCTTGTTCTAGCATCCCTCCCTCCCTCCTTTCTGGAGTAACATGAACCCAAGGTGTTTATTCACACCTGGATGAATTTATTTATTCTGCCAGTACAGTGCACTTGTGCCTGCAAGTGTTTTCTGTATTAAATCTCCACTTAATCTGTGTCCAGAGGCCGTGCAGCCTGAATATAAATTTGCAAAGTAGTTTGGTTTCCTTTTGCCCAGAGGAGCCGCCCTGACATTTACTGTAAGGGAAATTAATTTCACTGAATAAGCAGCACAGTACAAATTCCAGGTTACAGGGATGAGTGAAGATAAGCTGAATGTCAGATTGCTAATGGAAACACCTTGCCAGAAGTCAGTGCAGTGGCACTTAGAACAAAGTTTTAGCCACAGTCTCAAGTGGGGGAAAGAGCAGCAGAAGGAAAGACACTTTGCCCAAGGGACACTGAAATAATGGGAAGATCTCATCAGGGAGTTGGTGCAAATGCCATTTGCAACATGCATCCAGCTACAATTTGAAAAGAAGAGGAGAGCATAATATAACGAGCAGCCCTGACATTTTCTGGGAGACAAGGGTCAGAGATAAATTTTGTCACTGATTTCTGTGAAGGTTTTCAGAAATACTTCAATTTTTAATTTGCTCTGAAAGTCAATAGAAGGATTTGTGCCAGCTGAGATAACCAGAAGTCCTGACCAAACACAAACCAGAGGTGCTTTTCCTCACCTAAAGGAGGCCAGGACCACTAAGGCTATCGTCAGCGTCACAAGGGAGGTGCAGTATCCGATGGTGTACATGGTCTTCAGGGTCATGAAGTAGGAACGCTGCAGGGGAACATACAATCACACCTTTACCTTGTCTGTCTGGTAGAGATCAGCCCACACCAAGAGAAAGATCTCTCCTATTTAATGAATAATTTTTCTTGTAAAATCAGCTACTGAAATTTCAGCCTGACCAACCACTTCTAATCATTTGCAGGAAGCATTCATGCTGAAAACTGCCAATAGCAACAGCCCCACTTAAGTTAAATCACAGCATCAATCAATCTCTCCTTAACACGTTTCTCCCCAGGGCCCCAGAGCAGCAGAACTGTGGTCATGGGCACTCAGACTCACTCTGGCCTCGTTGGTGGTGTCGTTGACATTGTAGCCACAAGCAATGTCAGGTCTCGGGTACGGGTCTGACCAGCCCTCGCTTGTACAGTTTCGGTACACAAAACCTGTGTGGTAACAATAAAAAAAGGCAGACTGGGGTATGACCATTTCCAGTTGTATCTTTGTTGTCCTCAGGGTTCAGTCACTATGTAAGGTTGCTCCAGGAGCCAGGAGAGTATGTTCCCCCAGGCAGTGCACTCTGCATAGCTGGAAGCATAATGCAGCTGAGCTAATTCTGTTGATACTTGCCCAGTGCACTTGCATGGGTCATAATATTGTTTGCCCACTCAGGGATGACTGTGATGGATGTGTTTTTATTAATTGCAACATAAATAATACTGTTGAGTACATCTAGTGTTTCTTGGCCACTATTCCAAGATCAGCAAACACATGACTTGTTCAATCACAGATTCAAACTCCATGCAAACCTGATACTCTGCTGAATGCTCCCACCTCCTTACTGTGGTTTGTCATGCTCCAAATAGAACACAAAACTGTAGAGGGTCACAGATTTTTAGAAAGATTTAAATGAAAACTAAAAGTCTTTTCCCCACACTGGGCATTATTTTACACTGTTTATTTCCTTGCTTACTTGCAAATTAAAGGTTAGGAGGAAATTACCCTCACTTAAGCTCAACCTCTGGAAAGCTGAGTACTTGAGTCCAACTGTGTCCCTTGTGGCTGTTTTCAGAGAAAAACAGGCATTTGCAGAAATCAACTCATTTTTTTGACTGGTATCCGCAGAGGGCAGTTTGTCTGACCCTCTTCTGCTGTGATGTCTGACTTTAAAACTCCTGAAGCTGAGTGAGATGAATGCCCAGCAAGTTGCACATGGCTGAATAGGACAGTTTTGAACTTGTGCATATTAATGTTTGTCCCTAAAGTGGAAGTGGGAAATCCTGCCCTACACCACTTACGATGTCACTGGAAGAAAGTGGCCCTAGCAGGCATGGAGGTTATGTGCTGAAGGGAAACTTTTACGAAGAAGTAAAACCACTGCCCACTGTCCTAATCACATTGATCTGTCTGGTAAGAATCATACTTTAGAAACATGGAGTGAAATCCTGGCTTTGTTGCAATGATGGCAATGCTAGCAGGGACTTAAAGGGGACGTGAAATCAGCTGTACTTCTTAGTACAAGCCTTGCCAGAGGGCGCCATAAAAGTCTACTTTTTGCCCACACATTTAGCCAGGAGGCCTTCAGGCTATCTGGCTCTTGCAAAACATCCCTGCAGTGTTGAGGGAACTGAGGGAGATGCATATGCAGCAATGTTTGGCAATGGTTTATCCTCTTTGGAGCCCTGCTGGAATTGTCAGGACAGAATCAGGGCTCCTGCTACTTCTGGGCCAATGCTGGTGACCTGACAGCATGTCTGCACTTGATTTGAACTCACCTCTGTAAACCTGCAAGGCACAGCAAACATGCTGAGAACCCTGAGTGGGAAGAGATCTGGGTGTGTCCTTATCAGACTATTATTCTGATGGTTTTTTGAACATCTTGTTCCAGCTTAGCATCTTTGAAAGGGCTAGGCTTGCTTTATAAGCCAGGTTTTCTGTGCCTTGCTGCAGTGCAGCAACAACAGGAAAGAAGCAGCTCTCCCAAACGGTTCTCCGCAGCCTGCCTTGGCACCCACCAAGCCAAGGTGTGGTGGCAGATTCTCTACTTCAATGTCAACTAAGACACACTTACTTAACTTGGAGCAAAGCACTGTGCTTGTAAACATGCCTGTGACTGTTTTGTGCCCGAGGCTGTCAAGGCAGATCAGACAGGAAGAGGTGAAGTTCTGTGTTGGTGTGCGCATGCTGTTGCGTTATATGCAAAGCACAGGGGATTATGCCAGGCACATCATATAAACACGAGGAAAATTTTAGCAATGCTCCTTGGTTAGGGGTGACACACACCACTGGGGAAACTGCAGCATGCCCCACTCAGAGCAGATTTGGGGTCTGCAGTCTGTCTAAGGATTGTGCTTGATGTTTACTCATAGTTTGGAGGCTTTTGGAGTTGCCTAGGCAAGAACAAACTCTGGCTAAAGGGATGGCTGTGGAACTGGGACCATCTGATGTGGCCTTTGCCTCTGAATCCTCACAATTGTCACACCTTCCTTCATTTCTTGCCTGAGACACCATGGTCAGCTCTGTTACTTGGTTCCAGATAATTTTGTTTCTTTGGTCTGCTATGCAGAAAGGGACCAGACAGTCTGGGCGGCAAATCCAAGTCCAGATGTCAGCACAGAGACCAGGGTTTGGGCAGAGCTCAGAGCCATCCACAGGGCTTAACATATGGGCCTTTGGCATTTGTGGCTGCCCATCTGCTTTGTAAGTGGTGAGGAGAGAAAATCTTTGCTTTTCTTTTGAAGCAAGCAGATCTTTGTTTTTCTTTTTCAAAATTGTTTCAAACAGGGCAATGACTGTAGCAGTAAATAGAGTCAGGAGTCACAAGCCAACCACAGTATAAAATCAAAGAAAAATGTGGCCATGGGACTGAGGTTAAACTATTGCTGACTTTGACCCAATATGCCAGATGCAGAGACTGAAATAAGATGCTAGTGATGATGAACCAGGTCTTGGGGTTCCTGTCACTCTGATTATTGTTTATCAGCTTCTCAATAAGGAGGGCAACTAAAGTTTAAGCTGTTAGACTATCTCCAAGATAAGGCAGTGAACATTTGAGATGTAATTATGACCTTTGGATGTACAAATTCCTGCTTTCCTCCCCGGTGAGAAGGCCAGAGGCAGGGAGCAGTTCCCTCTAGTGGCTGTACCAGCAGGGATTTCAGTTACTGCATTTAAGGGCCGGGATCACTATGCTAGAGATGTGGATGCCAGACGGATGGTTTCTTCAGCCATCTATGCCTTTGTGTAGTTTATCCTTTGGCTTTAAACCAGATTACAGGGCTCAAAGGGCAGATAATGTTCGTGTGTACAGAAAGTAGCACAGTTTTTATTTTAATCTGAGTGGCTCATGTCTGATTTCATTTAAAGAGCACTAAGTGCTTTTCCTCTGAGTTATGTAATCTTTATTAGACAATCTAATACTTTGTCTCCTGTTCCTCCTGTCATAAAATGAATCTGTCTGCTTTTCTGTAAGTACTGGACTTCATTAATCTATGCCCTCTAACTGAAGAATGCAAAAGCCTCTTCTCATTTGAATCATTAACTCCCTAAACAGAAATGTAAACACATTTCTAAGGCATTACTGAAAAGCAGAAATTAACAGAAAGCAGGCTTACTTAATAGTTCATGATTACTGTCGCCTACTGGGAGTAAATTTCACTTAATTTCTAAGTTAGATATCCCAGAGAAAGGATAAAAAGCATTGCTTGAGCTCACCTCTGTTTGAGTGAATTGTCTGGTGAGCCATGAAACCTGAATTTCCATGAGTTTGTGCCACTTGTGTGGATCCTGTCACAGGCAAGAGAGAAATCCCCAGTGCAGGTTTCCTTTTAATGAAGGCAAAAAAGGGGATCTTTTCTGCCTGCCTAGCTGGATGTTTTGTGAACCTAATGCTGTGTGAAGTTTTGTCCCTATTAAGCTCACCTGGGACCAGCCACTGGCTCTAGGAGTTATTAAAAGGGGAAAGACAGAAATAAACACAGAACCTGAGTGCAGAAAACTCTTTTCCTTAAGAAACCATGCTAAAAATCTGCTTTTCAGGATAGCATTTACTTCCTGCACTTTTTTCCACTTGGCTAGAAAAAATAAACACTTAGAAGATCTTGCTACTTTAATTCCAGGCTTTTTCATGTTTAGCTTAGTGTTGGAAACAGAGCTGCTAAGTAGCTATCGTTCTTTAAAAGAAGGAGGGAAAAAATTTCATTTCAAGTTCAGACCAGAGTGGCATCTTTGTAAATAAATAAAAATAATGTGTTTAATAAATAAGCGTTTAATAAAAAACACCTGGGAAAGAAAAACATCATTTTAGCATTACCTTTTTTCCCAGTCAGCATCTGGAAGAATTCAGGGCAGTGAGCATTGACAGTCTGTCCCACGGTGGATGAAGGCCAGCAACTCATGTTATCCCACATTCCAGCACATCTGCCTGGGGGGGAACAAGGAAATCCCATACAGCACCTCCCAGTGACATAACACCATGAAACTTCTTCCGACAATGAAACACTGGGAGACATCTCCACGCAGCACAACACCATGCAACATCTCCCACCAAGGCAGCTGCAGGAATAAAGATGCTCAGTGCTCTGAAAAGCAAGCTGGATGAGACAGAGCAAGTCCTGCTGAGACCTGGATAGGACAGAGCAGGTCCTGGTTGCTTCAAACCAGCCCCAGCAAGCTCCCAGACCTGTCCCATTCTGGTCACTGACCCCGCTGGTCTGTACTAGACACACAAAGAGCAATTAGAGTCATTCTGAACGTCACATCAGGCCCTTTGCTACCTATCTTCTTGCTGGTAACTACTGAATGGCCCTGGAAAGACGAAAGAAATCAGATGGGAATTTTTTTAGCTTACTTTCATTCTTTCTAAAGCTTCCACTTTGAGTTATCCTAATGTTTTCCTTACATAATATTTTTGTAAACAGGAAAAAATGCAACTAGATGACCCTGCTTGAACAGGGAGATTGGACCAGATGATCCATTGGTCCCTTCCAGCCCCATTCTGCGATTCTATGACTAGGAGTTTAAACAGCTTCACGATGATGCTTACACCACAGATCACTTAAATCACAGAATATTCTGAGTTGCAAGGGATCCACAAGGAGAGTACAACTCTTAAGTGAATGGCGCATTTGGGGATCACACCCACAACCTAGGCATTATCAGCACCATGCTCTAACCAGCTGAGCTAATCTCATCATACTGGGAACAGGATAGAGAGGAATAGCATCAATGTCTTCCTTTTATCACCGTAAATACTCCTCTCTTTCACTATGCCAAGGCTGTGCGGAAGTGAAAAATGCCAACAGACAACTCACTGAGCTTGGCTGCCCAGACTCACCCCATTTCCCTCAGCTAGGTGCAAGGGCTGCTTATTTTAAGGATGGGCTTGTCATGGTCTCCTCTCACAGTCAAGAGAGAGAGGGAGACTTTTTCAGCTGCACCTTCGGCTTGACTGTATTGCCTTCTGGCAGGGCTGGTAGAGATGCATCAGGGAGCTGATCTGGTGGTCAGTGGAGCACAGTATGATGGTGATCTCTACTTAGATATCTTGCTTAGGTGCTGGATGCTGGCATGGATTAATTTTGGCCTGAGGTGCAGAGTGTTACTGGAGAAGACCTACCTTTGATGCTCTTTGTACCACAGACAAACTGCAATCCTACCCTTTCTTATTTTGCTCTTCTCCAGATACAGGTTGAAATCATTCAGGCTCATTCCCTTTTGCCTCCACTCACTGGTCAATGGTTTTAGCACAGCCTTCTTTGTGGTTTCTGCAACGTAACAGGGGAAAAAAAGGCCACTGGGGCACGTCAGGACTACCCTGTGCCTGCTGCACCCGGACGTGTGCTGTCTGCCCTGCATGCTCCCTGAAAGCTGAGGGGAGGAAGTGCTGACCGAGCACTCTCCTCAAACACTTCATGCTTTATAAGGCCAACCACCATTAGCCTGACAAAAATATTTACATTTCTAGAAATGTATTGATTTCCTCCTGCGCAACAGTCCTAGTGCCTGAAAATACAGAGCTGTTCACAGCCAGGGCGGCACCTCAGCCCTGGTGTCCTCCCTGTGCCAATGTTTATAAGACTTGGTAAGGATTTACTTCAAAGCAAAAGTTTAAAGGCAAGCAGAACTTCACCTTGGGTGATATTTATGACTTAACGTGCTGCATTGTTTGGTTTATCGAACCTTCATGCCAACACCACAGGCATAGAACCCCCAAATCAGACTCAGTGCACAGAAAAACCGGGCAATATTATGATGTTGGGTGGTTTCCATCCAGGAAGAGAAAACAAAAACCAGCTGAGCTATTCCTCCTGTAGGTGGGCTTCTTGCCACTCCTCGTGGATGAAAGCTGGTGCCTCCCACCCCCAATTAGATAAAGAGCCTCAGGGTGGAGACAAAGCACAGCAACGCTTCCCTCACACAGCCCTGTGCTCTTTAGGATCTCCCTCAACCAGCAAACAGCATTCTCCCAGCAGCAATACATGGTGTCATCATGATCAGAGGTTCCAGGTCTCCAGTAGCTTCCCTGCCCTGCTCCTTGCTCCCAAGAAAATTTTCTTGTCTTCACTAATGTACAAAAAAGCGTAACCGTGACTTGGGTTATGTTAATATTACACTGCTCCCTTTCCCAAGCTAATGTTATCACAAGGGCAAAGTCCTTTTTCCCTTTTACTGCAGGAGGATAAGAAACACTCACTGCTCAGGTACTTTGTGCCTGATTCCCCAGAAATTAATTCCTTTGTTTGTGCCATCTTCACAGAGATGTGAGCACTGCAGCAGAGATGGCATGGTGGGAGCTTGTCCCCTGCTTTGTCATTTTTCCTGCCTGTGCCAGTCAAAGTTTCTGGGGTAGGTGCAGGAAGGATGGGGTATGGAAGGTGCCCCACGCCCTGCAAAATCACCTTTCTTCCTCCCTGAATGACCCACCAAGGGTAAGCACTAAATTCCTCAGCTTTGTTTCTCTCTTCTTCAAACTGAAATCCCTGTGTAGGATTTTCTCCACATGAACTTCAGGCATGCAGATACCTTAAAGGCCAGAGGTATTTTCAGGTGTATATTTCCCAGAATAGAACCATTGCTCCCTAATTTACCAAGGTAACAAATCCCTCTTAGAGTTTGGTAGAATTTTAGGTAGAATTATCCCGTTTAAAAATTCCAATAACAAAAGGCCTTGGAGGAATTTTAAGATGTGGATCCAGTTTAAAATTGGATTAAGTCTCTGCTGAGAAGCTACTATTTGACTGAGATAAGACTGTCTGTACAATGGTACTGCCTGCTAATGCTAGTGCGGGTCCACACCTGCACGGTCCTGTGGAGTTCTACTTGTCTGCATCTGTGGAGCTCTGGTGCCAAGGAAACACAGAGCTGAACATTAGAGCCATATCACAGCATCTAAGAGGAAAAATAAATAGGCTGACAAACCACCCTCCTCTTCACTGAAGGAAACAAACAATACTGATTTATTTATATAGTCAGACTTCTTACATGCAATGAGACAGGTCTGTCTTGTGGAGTATCTGGAAGCCTGCCATAAGGTATCCTGTCACTGCTACGTGGCTGTAATGCCCTGAAGCTGTGCTCGCACCCATCAGTCTGCAAGGGACACGGATAAAACAGTGACAGAGGAAAATGCTAGGCATCCTAAGAAAGCAGGCAATAGATCTTCCCTTTGAGTTCTGCCCTTGGGCCAGGTCACAGTGAGACTGTTCTGTGTCTCCAACACTCTTTGTTAGAGAGGAAGGCTTTGAAACTAAGAAAACACCTTAATCTAGCACCACATGATAGCCTATCTGTGGCCATGATAGCCTGCACACAGCACATCTCATGGGAGCTCCTTCCCTTCTCATGGTGGTGAGGACCAAGCCCATGTCACAGTCCACAAAAGTCACCCAGAATCAGTTCAGTCTGCGAGACGCTGTGAGTCACACAACCCCATCCTTAGTGGTGATGGCTGGTCACACACAAAAAATAGTCACATTTGTTGCCTACACCCAATGTTCTCTCTGAGATGCTGACCCAGCAGCTGCCTGGGGGAACTAACACACAGTCACAGACAAGGTTTAATAATCTCTTGCACATGACCCCAGTCGCTCAGCTGTGAAAGCAAAGCTGTCTACATGATGAGGACTCAGTACCACAACTCTCCCAGGCCAAAAAACTCCTTTATATGATGATAAATCCTTGCTGAATTTCAAGAACTCTGTTAGGTGACAGTAACTTAGAGCAAGGAGGAAGCAGTGAGGACTTTGAAGTCACATGATTTAAATGTTGGCTGCTGGTCTTCATTGATTTTTAAGGCAAATATAGTTAAGTAAATTTACACTTGCTAGGGTGACTTTTTAAATTATCCTTGTCCACAAAGAGATTATTGCAATTTGCAATATTTTGTTGCTGGTGTGTTCCCTAGTTGTGAGGATTGCAGTCAAGCAACCAGTTTAGAAGGCTCCCACAACTCTTCCTGTCACAGTAAGGTCAAAATCCCCCTCTCAAAGCCTTGTAACAGATCTTACCTGTTTTTCTGCTCCTAAAAAAGAGATGTATACTAAGTGCATGCCTTCTATGGGAAGGGATGTAGGGGTATCTGAGTTTGAGGCACCCAGTTCATGTGAGAGCAGCTTTTATCATGTGCATTTGTTCAGTCTTTACCTGAGCTCAGGAGCAGATCATTTTCAGTTGTTCTGTTCCTTGCCTCCAGGGAAAGAGTCTCCACACACTTTTCTTCCTCCCTTTTCAGGACGCTCAGGAGGTCACAGACGGGTGGAATAGCTTTGATCTACAAATTTTAAAAGCAGTGGAATCACTTTTCCTCTTAAAACTTATAAAATCTTGACAGAATTTACTTTTTTTATGTTCACATCCCCCATGCAAATCTATCACTTGACTGTGGGCAATATTTACTTGAAATATAGACAATTTTCCCATTTAAGTCTGCATTTTTATAGTAGCAGCAGGCAAGCACAGACTGAGTTTATGTCTTCTCCCTTTTGCTGACATTAGTGACATTGAGAAAAATGTGTTATTCTGCTAAATTAAGTACATGAACAGGATGCTCTTCCAAAAGACTGCAGAAACATCCAGGACACTGCTGGAGTCTCCTAGAGTAACAGAGATTAATCACTCACCCATGGCAGTGTTAAACTATACACCTGGCAGGTCATTTTCCTGGGCACAAGTGATCCAAATACACTCGCTGGTTGCAGACCACCCAAGCCTGTTTCACTGCTACCATCTGGTAGCTGCAGGAGCCACTTGAAATCTCACCCAGATTTTCATGAGAACCTAGATGGTAATTTGTCCTAAGGTCCTTTTCTCATCTTCCCATCCTCCTTTCTCATAAAACCATGTGGAAATGTTAGTGTTCACTCAACCCTGATGTAGCAATTAAATGTGTGTTTATGTTTTATGCAGCTGGACTGAAATGAGTGAAAAAAACAAACAGCTACAGACCATTAAAATGACAAGTACTGAAAATCATTGCAAGATTATTTGCAGGACAAGGTCTTAAAAGTTATATCATTTAGAAAAAAAGTACTTTTACCCTTTCTGTTATTTTACCAGTGTCTATTCTTTTTGACACAAGAAATCTGAATATAATTGGATTCCCATTACAATGAATTAGATAATTTGTCTCTCATGGATAAACCCAAAATCTCTATAAATTCTCACTATGGAACTTTTATGTACACACACACATATATATATATAAATGCATATGTGTGTATACACATAAAGAAGAGATTAAAAGCCAGTCATCAAGATCTATTAGTTGAAAAGTATCAGACAGAATTTGTTTATGTTCTTTGTTCAAGAAAGTTAACCCGGCAGCATCACATTACTGCTCAACCTAATAAATCTTGTAGCATTGCTGATCACTTTCAGATTAGATTTGGGAGAAAGAACAATCCCTTAAAACCTTGTAATGAGAACTATTACTTTTCTACAATTATATTTCAGCATACCAGACATTAGAGACCATATTCTCACTACTTTGGCTGGAAATTTTTTTGAGTATTGTATTTCTGAACAAAGTTTGATCTTTTCAGCAGTGTATCATACCTCATCTAATTGGTCTGGTGTGTTTAACTTCAGTATCTTTGTCCCTTGTCTTTGTGTGTCATGAAATAAATAAATTAGAAACCACCTGGTTTGGCACAATGTAATGAATTTTCTAGAATCACACATGCAAAGACTTTATATGAAAGAAACTGTCTTCTGATGCCAGGATTTGAATGCTGAGCATTTGAAGTGGCCAACATAACCAGTCTGGTTTGCGTGCGGGTTGTTAAGATGATACTGAACATGTGTAAAAATAAATGCTAGGAATCATGTCAACAATGATCTCAGGAACAGGGGAATACTTCATCTTAAATAAGCCTCTATATTGTGTGGGCACTGTTTTCTTTTAAGAAATGTGGGTCCTAAGAAAATTTTTGTTTTAGAAAGATTTAAATTCTGTGCTATTTCTTTATGGCTAGAATGAGGCCACACACTTTTAGCACACCCAGTTCTGAAGACCACCCTGATGATCTGATACAGCATTACTTTCTTACATTAAATGTGTTGTTCAAGCAGGAATATAGCATAAGTAGTGCCTTACAATTACTGTTTTACCCCACAAAGTGATGTCCTATACTTCTAATCAGCTGGATACCACTTCCTGATAATAGATAAGCAGATAACAGGAGTTTAAGCCCAGGGAAGAGAGCTTCCAGGTGCTGGTTTAAAGACCTTGTTTTCCACAAACAAGTCCCTGAGCCAGTCTTTGCCAACGCTGGCATCTGACGGGGCAGGCTGGGTGCGAGCGCGCGGATGTTTGCGGAGCGATGCGAAATCCGCTTCCCATGCTGTGGCCGGATAACCCCACTCTGCTACCAGCTGTGCTCAGTCTCACTCGTGTTTACCATCCACAACTGGGAGCAAACAGCCTGCCCCCGCTGCTTGAGAACGAGCAGGAAAAGGGGCTCCTCTACGTGCGGTTTCTATGTCTCTTCCTAAACAGTTCCTTAAAACAGTTTTGATCTCCTTAACACTTCACCAGCTACTAAAAGGATAATTAACTCTATCCCAACTGAAACCGAGACAGAGGGCAAGACATCCTCATACTTTGTTTAAAGACAAGATACCAAACCCATTCCAAACAGAGATAGCTGTGATAAACAGATCTCCAGAACAGGCAAAAAGCTGCAGTTCATAATATTGATAGGAACAGCCAAGACAGTTTTTAAAGTTTGAAATGAATGGATCTAAACACTATTCAGAATTCACAGCCATTTCATTTTAAAATAACTGGGTTTAGTTTAATGATAGGAGTTAAAAAAACAAAAGATGCCTGGCAAAATCAAAATAGGTATTTTGAAAAACTAGAAAAAAAACCAATAGAAGGAGGTGCTCTTGGGGATACCGTGAGCAATGACATCTATTTACAGAGTCCTTTAGGTAGTACTAAGAATAAGAAACTAAAATTACAAGAAAACCATCACAGTCAGTATTTCTATTGCAGAAGATGATCAAAAGGCAAAAGTTTTGAAGATTGCATTCAGTCTGCAATTAAAATGTCTAGGCAGAGCTCAGGTTTTCTCATAGTTGGAACCAAATCCCCTGCTGGGACAAATAAATTGATTTTTCCATTAGTTGCAATGAAACAGTGATTTGATCCTTTCCCGACTTCTCACACCCAAGCTGGACATATTTCACCCCTTGTTTTATATGCAGTCAAAATCTGCATAACCTGAGCAGCACCTGGAGATCACAGCCCAGGTTCCACTCTCCTTTCTGACTGATCCAAGCCCCTGGAGCTCAGCAGTGACAATCATCTGCCACATAAATCTCAGTAAAGTGATAAAGCTAAAGAAAAAAGCTTTTCTTTTAAACATCGTGGTTTAAACATCGCTTCACATTCCTTCAATCTGAGTCCAGGGAGGCACTGCTAGACGTGAGCATTGCCCCTTAAGGGATTGATTGCTGGTGTAAATCAGTAAAGCTTCTCTGAATGAGGTCAAATCTTTTCTCCTTCACCACAGCACTGCTGTGGTTATCAAAGTGGATTAGTAACACTGCTGTCTTTATAAAGGTGGGGAAACTGAGGCATCCAGCATCTAGTCACCTGGCCACTGTCAACTAGTGCAGGAAGCAGCAGAAACAAAAATAAAATTTAAAAATCCCAGGTTCTACACAGATTTTTTTAAATAGAGACATCACAACTTCATGGAATAGAGGTGCGCAGAATTACTCAGATAACCTGTGATTCCAGGCAAATGGGAATAAATAGATCTGAGCACCTACCGGGACAGTTGAAATCCAGAAGATCACCCAGATGGTCCACATAGTCAAACACAGTCTGTTTTCTTCATTCCTCATGCATCAGAGGTCACCAGGCTGTTTGTGTGCTCTCCAGCGTGGCTCCTAACTCTTTTCACTTCATCCTTTTCCCTCCTTGCTTTTTTCCCTTCCCAGCTTTGACCATCCTTAGCCAATGTTTCTCTCCAGCTGCTGAGCTCTAGAGAGCATCAACAGTGACAGGACCCCCCCTCCCGTTCACCCTGCAAGCTCTCCTCCTCCTCTGCAGAAGCGCCCTGTCCCAAGAATTACAGCACCTCTCTTGAGCATGTTCCTACTGCTGTCTGCCTCCCTTCCTGGCTATTATTCACTGTTATCGATGGGTGTCGCTGGGGAATGATCATTCCTCATGCTCCCACGATAAGGGACCAAGCAGGACTCCCGTGTAAGATGTCAGCCCCACAGTGGCAGGGGCAATCAATCAAGGGGAAGTACAGCCCAGAATAAGTGCTCTGCTGAGAAGAAGAGTTGGAGGAATGTGATTCAGGCTGCCTGCACTGCTTCTGCTCTCGACAGCTCTGCACATGCTTCCCACAGGGAGCACACATCCCTGAGAGCCAGAAATCAGGAAGCTGGCAGATCCTGCTGCAGGTGAGCCAGCTGCCTGTATGTCCCACCAAGCCCAGGTGAGCACAGCTACCAGAGCAAAAGACAACTTCGAGTCTGGGATAAACAGGGGATCTGCTCTTCCCTCCCCTTCCAAAGAGGGCTCCAAATACTCCCTAGACTTCAACCTCTTATCCAGCATCTGAAGAAACAGCCAGTCTGCATTTCGTCCCAGTGCTATAGGCTGCAAGGTGTCATTGCATTTGGATCCCACTGGTACCTCGTTGGGATGTAGATACCAGACATCCTGAATTCTCCAAAGATGGTTCTTTGGCAGTCCCCTCACCTATCAGCAGAGCACGCTTTGTTATTCCCAGTTTTGTTTCTGTGGCAAAACTATTGTAAAGGGGCTGTGTGCTTAGCTGGGTGTGAGCTCCCAGCTGTCAAGGCAGGCACTCCAAACCCTTGCTTGTTCCATTCACTTGTAGCACAATGCTGAATATGGCTTCAAAAACGAGCCAAAGTTTGCACTGTGTACCAGTGCTCTTTCTCAAAGCACAACAGCCCTCGCCTTGTTTCAAAACATCTTTTACCACCTATTCCAATTTACCACCACCAGACAGGTCAAATTTAATGATGGGCTGCCCAGAACACACATGTACTCCAGATTTACCAGTAAAGTCATTGACTAGAAAAAACATGGCTAATTGCCTGTGCACTGAAAATCCAGCCATTGGATTAAACAAGTCATCCGCCAAGCAGCATAATGAAGGAATTTGGGTTTCCTAGCAAGTGCTGCCCTTTCCATGCCCATTCTGACTCCAGCTCATCTGTATATGTGCTCATGAAGATCGCTGAGTTGCAATGCTCCGTTTCCCTACACACCACCCTCATCTCTCCCCACAGTCCCAGAGCAGCAGTCATGCAAGCGGCAGCATTTGCTTAACCCCACACTAGCTCTGTCCTGCTCATCCACCACACTCACACAGCATCCTTTCTCCCCAAAATGGCAAATGCTTCAGTCTTCCTTGCTCCAGTCCACACTAAATTTGTAGCGGTGTTCATTTCTTGAAGACATCTGCTTCCCCTCAGAGTTTGGTTGAAAATGTCAAAGGGTTAAACAAGCTATTGAAAGGGGGTCTGAGAGGCAGCCAGACAATGTCACTGTAGTTGTCTGAAGAAACCACACTGACAATGCTGCATCGTCTCGGTGGGGTGCCAAGTCCTTCTCTCTCTTCCTTTGGCTGAAGGAATATTTTATTATTCCATTCATATTGCAGCATCTTCCCCTGAAAGCCAGCAGTCTTTCTTGCATTTATGTAATTGAGGCAGCTTTGCTTCTGAATGTACTTTGGAGTGTGGGGCTTCTTCCAAAATAGGCCCAGGAGTTTGGAGAGTCAATGCTGGATTTAAACACCAACGGTGTGAATGAATATTTTGTGACCCTCCCGTTTTATTCATGTGCAGGCTGAGCATTTGAAAGGAGCTGGATGCAAAATAAAACCTGGGAAATTCTCACCTGTGCAAACCATTGCTTGACTCGCAGCACATGGGACAGACAGTGAAGGCTGGGAAACCTAACAGCAGCAGCAGACTACAGAGAATTATTACCAAGAATTCACAGATCCCCAAATGAGGTGTTTGTTTAATTAAACAATGGCTGTGGGCATTTGCTTTTATACCTACACAGAATACCCCTTGTAAATTTGTCACAGCTGGAATTTCTTTCAAGTCTGATATTTAAACCAGGAAAGAAACATGTGAATTTGTTCATACAATTTTAATGGACTTTTCACTTTAACTTTAGGAGTAAATAAAAGAAATTACTTTGCTGTGTACTACTCTGATTGTAGGATTGTTTACTTATCAAACACTAACCAACTTCGGTTGTAAATATTTATTTATTAATACTTAAAAATTCCATTAGTGCTCGAAAGAACTAATTTTTCTCCTTCCTTTGCTAAATAATTAAATTGTTTGCAATGCCTCTGCTACAGCTTGACAATCAGGCCACACATTTTTCATCTGACATTTGGAATACAGAGATGAAACAGAGGCGAGAATCACCTGTTTAAATCCTGGTTAACAATCTTTATTTATATCAGCCTTCCCAAGGAAATTTGAAGGTTTTTTGGCTGATAAGCCCCTCTTTTCACCTACCTTTTCCACTCATTTGCTGCTTTCCAGGAAACTTTACAGAGTGCTTCTCCAGAGGTGCATAATGTTTAGACCCTCTGATGTGGAAGCAAACATGGTTTTTGGTTTACACTCAACTATCATTGTCCAAACAGACTGATGCACATGTGAATTGTGAGGAGAGACATGTTGTATTTTACCTCTATATTAGAAAAACTGAAAGTGAACAATTTTATTCTTAGAATATGTAAGGGAAAAAAACATTCTGGGAATATTTCTGGCTTTCTATATTAAGCCTATATTTAAGACACCATTTGGTGTCAAGGTTGTAGGCATCATTTTTCCTAACCAAGAGCAATTACATCGTACTAAGTATGGGAACTAGGTCCTGGGATCTGAATTTTATGATCTGAAGCTTTTCTTCCTTACTTTTCTATCCAAAATGAATATTTCACTACTTTTGGACACATTTTACCTCTGTTTTAGAAAAACTGAATCATTTTATTCTTAGTCCAGATCNTTTGCCGGGGCTCCGGGAGGGCTGGGGGGCTGTGGCAGCGGCAGGTACGTGCTGTGTGTACAGCGATGCTTCTTCCAGCCTCACGCAGCTGTAATGGCTTTGCACCGCATCCTTCGGTGTGGTGAGGTGTGCGAGGAGCTCCGAGACACGAGAAGGGATTAGAAAGCTCGAGCGCTGACAAGGCGAAGGGCGGCAACCTGGTCTGA
>VZTH01014145.1:100808-140464 GCA_013397815.1 Aleadryas rufinucha | reverse complement strand
CCTCAGAAGAAATTTACTGTTGTGCACAATAATGCAACTCCTCCTACAGGTTTTCTGTTGTGAGTGAAAAATTTGTGCTTGGAGTTATTGAGTGGAAAATATTATGAAGGCCAGGGTCCTGGTAGCACGTTATTTTAAGCTTCTTGCTTATTTATTGTTTAATACTGCACAAAGCCATAAATCAGAACAGCACCTTTTGAGCTTGAAGCAGCTCTCCGGTTGTGCCTGAAAGATCTAAAGCAGACTGGAAAACCAGACAAATACCAGAGATGAGACCATAAAATGTAATGGGGGGAGGTGGAGTAATGCAGCTTTGAAACTGGTGAGTGCTGCCTGCTTGAGGGCTGAAAATCCCAGCATGGCTTTTGAATTCAGTACTTGTTCCAAGAGTATCGTGTCTTTTTCTCCATGCAGTTCTCCATACAAGAGCCAAGGGCTCTGCATGCTGTATTTACAAAGATAATTTCTGGAGGATGGATCATGTCTGGTGTCTTTATTTTGTAAAATTTGCACTTGTCATTAGAGAAGTTTATGTTCTGATAACTGCATACTTAATACAGGATCTGTAATGCCCGTGGCTTTCTGCATTTGCAGTTATCTTCACTGAACAAATAACCCAGATGGTGCTATCCAAACAAAAGATTCAAATGCCAGTTTTCTTATCCCTCATATTAATATTTAAAAATTAAAAATTAATCTGCAAGTTAACAACTCAAACACCCAGGAGAGGTTGGAAGAACATCTCTGCAGAAATCAGTTCAGATGGTGGAATTAACAGAACCTCCTCTCTTCCTCTCTGGTGGGGGGACATGAAGGAAGAGAGAGATGTTTTACACACAGACCTGAAAGGCAAATATCCCCAACAAGCCTTAGGACAGATGCCCAAAGTGCTAGGCCTTGCAGTGGGAGCAAGGTTTCCTGGAATCATTCTCTCCTTGTACTTAGCACACACAGAGTAATCAACTTCAGCAGGGAAAGAGAAGTAGCTCCCTCTCCTAAATGTTTTAAGGCAATTTTAGACAGCAGATGTTAGCAGTGCTAGAGGAGACATTTTGATCATTATGTCGTTTTCGTTTGACCCCAGGCACTGAAGAATTTTAGTGCCATTGAGATCGTGTTCATGTCCTAACATGGATCTGGTTCAGTCGACCTCCACAGACATCACTGTCCCTAGGGGGTCCTTGAAGAAAGTACCCAGTGTCCTGAGCCACCTCGTGGAGGAACCTAAAAAAAGACAAGCTGTCCCCCATCACCTGCTGGAATCAAGTAAGCTCCTGCTCTCCGACTGTTCCCAACCTTGTGGCAATTCTAGGAGACACTTGGTTGTTATTTTTTTTGCAATTCACAGAGAAAACTCCCATCCTGTTGCTTAAATTGCAGCTTCCTGCCTGCTCAAATCATGGGAGGGGTAGTCAGGAAATAGTGGCGGTGCTGATCCTGGCTGACCCTAAAGTTTTGGGGTGGCTTGTTGAAGCCATGATGCCAAGAGATGAACTGGTGGCAGGATCATGGATCTGCTGGGGTAGTGGATGCTGCCATTACTGTCCATTTATCAATTCATGCGTACTTAAAAGGAGAAATAATCTCTTTATGTTTTTGATAATACATCCATGTAGCATAACTAGACTACATCAATATAAGTACCACTCATCATGTGTGTTTCTGGTCTCTTTTTCTCCCTGTTTTTTGATCTGTAGAGATTTATTCAGAACTTCAGAGGAGCAGGGTTGTACAGGCTCAGCCTGCCGTGCTACACTATGGAGGGTATGAAGTTGGAAAACATCACCAACAGATGCTGGTAAGTTTTGGAGCGGGGATCCCCTTGGGGCTTGTAAAAGGACAGCAGAATCTGAGTTGACTGCTTGTGGTCATGAGGCCCTTGCTCTGTGGAGTGCTCTAAAAAGCAGCACTTAAATTTAGTGGCCCTGCGGTAACAAAAGAGACAAGTACCAGACTGCGAGCATCATTCTCCTTTATACTCCCTGTTTCCCATGTCTGCATCAGTGTTACTGATATGTGGCTTGCACATCATGAGTGAAGGATTAACTCCACAGGAGACTAGTTTTTTCAAAATGTCCTTGGACTGTCACTGTGTCTGCAAACATGTTCACTGGTGGGAAAGTTTTGAAAGCAGCTCTGGTCTTTTGCCAAGAACAATTTATTCTGAGAAAGGAAATTCTATGCATAGGTTTGATTATCTTTCCTTGTGAATGGTTTAGGTCCTTTTCTACTCTCTGCTTTCCCTTTGTCTGCCTTTTTTATTCATGTTTCAAGTGTGTTGAGACAGAGGTTGGGTGGTTATGGTGGCCTAGGTTCTCCGAATACAATGAAATGCAGGAGGCTTTATGGGCTGAACTGCCACCATCCAAAGGTTTGTTGCTAGTAAACCAACACAGAACCATGGAGTATAACACAATTCCTGTTGTTTCAGATGTCCCTAAAAGTGATCAGTAAATTGTTTCATTATTTGTTCCTTTTGCACGTAAGAAAAACAGTACCAGCATTTGATTCAATAGTAGCATCTTTCTAGCAAGACTAACTATTATTCCTTGGTTAAGAATTGTGACTTGTTTCCAAAGAATAAAGATGCAGGATATAAGTTCTGCATAATTTTCTTTTGAATTCAGAGCATATTTAGTATTATTTCTACTAAAGTAAAAATGATTACTTCTTTGCTTTGGAAGGTTTTACAAAAAGTACTGTTGGCATTCTTAATTGACCTCTTATATTGTTTTGTGGTTTTTGTGTTCTTTTGTTCTACAGAAGCTGATAAATATTTCTACCAGCGCACTAAACCTTCACATAATACCACCCCAGACAATGTATTTTCAGATCAAATACAACAAAACAGTAAGTGCCAGAAAGTCTTCATGCTGCTCTTTGTGTGCAGCACAGGTTTTGTGTCATATAAGCAGCTCTTACACACCTTCTATCTTGTCTTGGGTCATTTTCCAGCACCGGCTTGTCCCTGGTTTGTCCCTTGTGGTTACTGTTGATTTTTGCCCTGATGAGTGGCGATATTACTATGACTGCATCCGAATTCACTGTGAGGTGAGGATTATATTGCAAAATAGAGTTGTAATGGGATGAAACAACTATTAGACCATGATGATAATGATAAGGGCATAGTTAATCTTTTAGAGACACATGGATTTATTCCCAGCAAGTCTTGACTGGAGTATTTAACTTTAAGCATTAAAAATTCTTCTCTGTAAACATCCCAGAGCTGTAGGTAAGGTTATATAACTTATTTTGCTATTCTTTGCCAGTAGATCAGTCTTTGTGCCACACTGACGTAATGTTTTAGCTGAGCAGGCTCAGAGGAGCTCTAGAGAGTTGCATAAAGTATGGAAAGACAGATGGATACTGAAAGCAGGTAGAATAGTAACATTCTGAGGTACAACACTGATAATCCTGAAGATGTTCTATGCCCACTAACTGGCCGACTACCGGAGAAACTTTTTACGTCCATAACAGACTGAGAAAGTTGGGACTGTTCAGCCTATTGAAGAGAAAGTTGCATGGAGACCTCATAGCAACCTTCAAGTATCTGAAAGGGGCTAAAGGGAAGCTGGAGAGGGACAGCTCATGAGGAATGTAGTGATAGGAGAAGGGGTAATGGGTACAAACCGAAATGTAGGACATTTAGGTTAGATATTAGAAAGAAGTTCTTTACTGTGAAGGTGGTGAGACACTGGAACAGTTGCTTAGGGGAAATAGTGGGTGCCCCAACCCTGGCAGTGTTCAAGGCCAGGTTGGATAAGGCCTTGGTCAGCCTGGTCTAGTGGGAGGTGTGTCCCTGCCCATGGCAGGGGGTGTTGGGACTGGATGATCTTTAAGGTCCCCTCCAACCCTTAACATTCTGTGATTCTATGATTTACTAATTGTAAGAGATAAATACTTGGACCTTTTTGTTTGTTTGTTTGCAGGGAGATGATACCTTAGTTGTTCCCATGCATGCTTACCCTACTATGAATGTTGTAGAATTTCCATCGTTTATAAATCTGTCTGATGTGTCAGTTGGTCAGAGGTGAGTTAAGGACAGACATTTGTCCACATTTTGTGAGACATGCCCAAAAACTGAAAAATCTCATTTTCCTCTATTCGTACAACTTGATGTCTTGAAAGCCTTAAGAAACTCAGCTACAATCTGGACTGAAAAATAGTTCTATATATGAACTGCTTCAGGTGCACATTCACCGTAAAGTAAATGCTGTGCAAGCTAAACATATGTAGAGATGGAGCTGGGTTTTTTGCTTCTTGTATTTAGAAGTATTTAATGACCTAGACTTCATCTTACTCTGTGTATTGCATGGATGTAACACTGACTGTTCTCATGAAGTAATCAATAATAGACGTTAATAGGAACTGGGAAGGAGAAAAGGAAAAGGCAGGTTCTGTTTATTAGGGTCTAGTTCTGCAGTATATTGTCTGTATTAGTTGAAATTATGTTGATTTCCCTGAGTGTAAAGATTTGAGTGAATTCTAGGAAGTGAAAGTCTTAGCAGGTGGTTTTGTCTTAGTCTGTGAGTTGAAAGTAACTTATGAATTTTACTGAAGCACAGAAATAGGCAAAGCACATACCAGCAACTTGCAAAATTCTGCAGTAGAAATGAGCCCAGCGTTGCAGAATAACATTTGTATCTTTTTGTTTGTTTGTTCTTCTAATCCCCTTTAGTCTGTTAAACTTCAGTGATTTGTAGCGTTGCGGCATTTCTCACAGGACTGAATATAACTCGTGACTTTATGGGGGCCTCTAGGCTTGATGTGATTCTGTTATTTGCTCCATTTTAGTGCTGAAGTATACAGAATTTTCATATTCTCAGAATACAGAGAAGATATTAGAAACAGAGCAAAATATAATTTTAAATAATGAGAATTTTTTTCAACACAGCAGGGATGCTCGAAGATACTCCTGAGGAAATTTGGAAGAATTCCTGAAGAGAAAACTTGTAGCTTCAAACCTTAATTTTTACCAGTATTTTTCAGCATTAAATGATAAAAACTTTATAAAAATGAAAGCTCTCTGAGATAGTTGGTACTTTACAGAACCCAAGGGAATCTGGGCTCAATCCATAGCCCATGAAGTCAATGGAAAAACTGCCTTCTACTTCCATAAATGTAGGGTAAAATCTGTATTCTACCACCCACCATTCCCCTTAGGTACAGAAGGTTCATCAGGCAGCAGGTGACATATTTGGCTTGTTTTTGAGGCACTTTGGTTACTGTTCAAGCTGCACTATACTGTAAAACAAATTGCCTGCCCAGTCTGCCATTGCATCTTCTTTGTGAACAGGCCATAGTAAGGCAGAGAAAAAAGAGTTGGCTGTTATTGCTTATTTCTTTAGGCATTTTAATGTGCTTTCCAGAGGAACACTGTGTGTAACATGAATTCTTTGCTAATCAGCAGGGTAGGATTTCAGTCAGACAATTGATAAAAAAAAGAAATAAGCCTGCATAAATGGATCTTGATTTGCAGGGTGATGAATGGTGGTGCACCAAAGCTTTTGTGTTTCAGTTTGGTCTGTGAACAGTTGCATACAAAGGCAAGACAGGTTGAAAAGATGTGTGCTAATACTCCTCACACAACCTGCATGAGACATAAAGGGCTATTATGGAAATTAGGCCCCAGCATCATTATTTCTACAGTGGTTAAAGTCCAGTTATTCTGATGTGTTGGAGTTTTCAATACTTTCTTTTCTCATCATCTTTCACAAGGAGAGCCATGGGAAAAGGCTGATTTCTGGTTCTGTACTCATTGTTGCTCCAGTTTGCATTGTTTGTATTTGCTAGATACTACAGTCTGTAAGAATTTGAGGATGGACATAAATAACTTCCAAAAAGTAGTTTTTAAAAATTTTTCTGTAATCAAATTCTGTATGGGTAGGAGAAAGTAATGTCCAGCATTCAAATCAAGATTTAGCTCTTATTTCCTCGGGGAATGAAGGATCTGAAATATTTTGCTATTTTGGAACAGTGAGGAATTATGATTTTCACATTAATAAGTAACCCACTCCTCTGAATGTAGGTAATTTAGTGCATGGTGTGTATAATACAATTTCCCAGCTTGTAATTGATGAACAACTGTAGTTTGATTAATTTAATTTTTCCTTTATCTCTTTTCAGTAAGGAGTATGTTATCCCGTTGCAGTGCAGCTGTCCCATAGATTTTGAATTCCACATCGATATTATTCAGCCTCACAGAGCCTTCACTGTCCAGCCAACATTTGGTAGACTGACTTCTTTAAAATCCTGAATGTTAAATCTGTATTTATTAAGTGTAGTTACTTGTGACAGCCTATTCAGTGCTGTACAGAAAAAACCTTTGCCTCTGGCAAAGTTTTTGCAGGTAAATGCAGCCAGTCATTTGCAGCCTCATGGCAAATGGCCAATTTGGCTGTAAGTTTCTTTAGGCAATGCCCAGCTACGACAAAATGCCAGCTCTGACAAAATATGGGATGTTCCAAACAGTCCATAAGGCCTTTGTCTTCCCAGAAGAATGTCCCTGAAAAAAAGGGTCATCCCAGTAAAACTTAAGTCAGAAATTTTGGTAGCCTGAAACTATGGCTGAAGGCCATCTGAAAAGCACTAAAAAGTTTCAGCTCCTACTCAAAGCCATTGTGCTCAGAGTAATCATAGAATCACAGAATCATTTAGGTTGGGAAAGGCCCTTAATATTTAGGGATATGAATGGTGGTTAAAGTGGTTGAGAAAATAATGGAATATCTAGTAAGGAAATAAGGTCAAGCAGAGACAGGTAATGCATCAAATCCAGATGAGTCCCCCAGCTTGGAAAAGCACAGAGGAATATGTTTATAATGCTTTGTCCATGAAAGCCAAAGACTTAAGACTAGCAGATGCACATGAAGAATTTCTACATATAAACAGGCAGTCATTTTCACAGCAGTATGAAATATTATAGCCCTACTGTCAAATCTCTCAGCTACTGCAAAATATCTTCTATTATCTGGCAATGGACATAGTTTTTGAAAGATGCTTTGAGACCTGAAATATTTTCCATGCCTACTGCCATCCACTCAAAAATTAAGTTGTTTAAAAAAAATGTAGCCCAGAATCAATTCCAGCATACTTAAGTGGGCTCATGTTATATGGACTCTTACTGTTTTTCTCCTCTAATCACAGGAATCATTCCAGGCAATGGAAAAGTCAAAGTAAGTGTGAAGTATTCCCCATTTGAGTATGGAACAGCACAAATGGCAATGCAGTTACGGATTTTAGAGTTTCACTCAAAACCCTATGTGTGTGTATTCACAGGAACATCAATACCACATCTGGCTCTGATGTATGTGTGGCTGACTGGTCTTTGAGTATTTTTGCCCAGTTCTAAAAAATACTCATGTAATAGGATTTCATACCATTTTGCTATGATCATTTTAAGCACTGATGTCTTTGGAGACTTACAATGCACTGATGTAATTCTACTATTGATACATATACCTGCTTCTTTACACTGTTTGCTCAGAACATCCTTAATCTATATGAAGTGAAACAAACCAAATAAATATAATGAGAAGTTACATATCCTTAAAGAAGTGTTGAGCATCCTCAGCATCTGTCATTCTCACTCATTATTATTCTTATTGTTGAGGCCTTGCAAGGTGCAGGGGATTTTGAGCCTTTTGGGCTGCACTTAATTTTTTTGGGAAAAAATTTGACTTATATGCCATTTGGAGAGTACTTATGAAAGCAATATATGTCCTTCTGACATCTAGAAAGGAACATTTTGATGAACAACAACATCATCCAGAGAAAAAAGCTGTGTCTGAAAAATCTATGGTATGGAGAAGAGACTGGTTCAGCCAACTACAGTCGAAGCCTATTCCAAAACTAAAGGTGTGAAAAGACAATAATTGCAAGTACTTTTCTGGGCTGGAAATCTTCCATGTTTCTATTTCTTCCTATTAATTTATATCTCATAGGAAATTGAATACCAGAACCTCAGATTCCCCACAGACTTGTCAAATCCGTATGCTGTAGCTACTGTTTTGATTCAGGAACCAGGCAAATTGAAGTTAAAGGACATAAAAGAAGGTAAAGTAATTAAGCAGCATAAACTTGGTCTTAGCATTATTTGTAGGTCTGATGAGGAACTTGGCTTCAAAATTGCTGAGGTGATGTAACTGTTGTTTCTGTGAGAAATCTCACCTTAGTCTTATGTATTAATGGGTACAGTTATCTTAATGGAGGGATTTCACAATTGAAAACCCAATCTAGACTGAGGTGTGATACAGCTTTCTGATGTTCCTGCAGCCCTGTCCCAAGGCAAAAAAGGGATAAAAACCAGACAGATGAAGGACACTATATTTCAACTGAAAGTCAAACAAAATGTTCAGGAAGAGGAAGCAAATCATCTAAAGTGGTAAGTGTTGGTTAACCGTGTTAGTTAACCATGTTGGTTAACCATGTTAACAAGACTGGGATTTGCTTAACCCAGGCCTCTATGAATGATGTATGCAAGATCCGCTAGTGCAGAATGCTGCCATGTTGTGTCCCAATATGTTTGTTTTAAGCCTAAGTTACTGTTGTTTTATTTAATTATTTTCTCTCCTGCTAAGAGCAGACTCAGTAGTAATCCATGGTAGTACCCGATGTGGCCTTTGATTGCCTTATGGTTCCATTCAAAAAGAAACCTACTGAAAATCTTGTTTGCCTAACCTTGTTCTCAGGCATCTCATCTTGTGCCCTTAAGGGCAAAGGAAGATTTTGTCATGGTTGTCAGTATATTCAGGCTAAAACGAATAATGAAGTGAGAGCAGAATTACACTTGAAAGCATTCAAAAACCATGTAGATGTAGTGCTGATAGATGTGGACATAGTTTAGTGGAGTGTTAGGCAGTGTTGGGCTAATGGCTGGACTTACTGATTTTAGAGGTTTGTCCAACCTTATTTTATGATTCTATTGTACATCAAATGGTGCAAAGCAGAACATAATTGGGTCTGTAAGCACATCATGGTTTCAATTGAAATCCGGAGATCATCTCATGCACCAAATGTCATGGACACCTAGGCACCTCAGGAAGAGGAAAGTAAGTCTGTTAGCCTTTGAATAAAGCAAACTGTGCATTAAGTAAAACATTTTTCTTGTCTCCACTGTAAATGCAGGCAAGTTCATAAGGGAAGTGATCCAATCTCTGTGGAGTTTAAAAAAGAGATTATTGAAAGCCGACAAAGGGAAGAAGAGCAATACAAGGTTAGACTTTGATGTTTTTTCTGTAAATTTAAAATCAAACTTTCAGATTATGGAGTGCACTAGTGAATTGTATCAAGCTCTCTACATGTTCAGTTTTTCTTTGTTAATCAATGCAAACCTGTGCTGGTTGTGCTTTTTACTGCAGTCATATCTTTATTGTGCCTGTGCATCACTGTTTCAGGGGTGGCTTTATCTTGAAGGTAGACAGCTAATGTGCTGCTTCTTCAAATTAGATCCAAAGAGGAGAACCTGTCATAGAACAAGAGTTCCAAAGGGATGAAATAGAAGTTTCCTTCAGACGTGTTACCCGATGTGTTGACCAGGTTTGTTCATGTATTTTTATAGCCTGCTGTATGCATGCTATATTATCATGTCCCAAGCTAGGGTGTTTAACATTGGATACTTTTCCTCCTGATATTCCTATTTCTGTGTCAGTGCCTTATTTCCCATTTTACTTTTAGCTAGGGCAAGCACCATGCTACATACACAACTCGTCTTCTGATGTTCTGATCTAGTATGAGAGTCAAGTGAAAATCTGCAGGCCTGACCTGAGATTTATATTGCTTGTTTCTGAAAGATCTCTCGGGAGAAGCTTTGTCATGCCTCATTGTAAGGTTGAGCATATCACAAGATTTACAGCCTCTGCCTGCAGGTCAGATTGACAGGAACCTTCCTGGTACTTAGATTTTTTTTGGCCTTCTCTGTGGCATCTTTCACCCTTCCTTGGGTATGTGCCATTATTGAAGAAAGGATACTGGTTTTGTTGAGCGCCTGGTTTGAGTCCTTACAGCTGTTCCAACTTCATGTCTGTGTAAGATGAAGTGTGCATTTGGTAGAGCCCCTGTCCATTCTGTCTGCTGTCCAACTGCCCATGGAGTGCACTTAAGTTGTAGTCTGTGTTGGTCATTTGTGTGGATGCAGACCATGCCACCTTATCTCTGCATTCTCCATACTAGTTCTGCAAATACTTGGTGATTACCTCCCATTAAGCCCTGCTGTGAAGGCTTCTGGTTAAATGCCAATGCTGCAAATATTTTCACTGGACTTAATTTCAGTATTTAGAAATAACATACGGATTCAGGCCAAGGAATGGCTTGGGATGGAGAAAATTTCTCCCTTATCTAGTTGTAAAAACGGTTTTCCTTTTTATTTCCTGTTTCGTTTTTTAAAAATACACCATGCAGCGACCAAGTGTCCATCCTACATTCGACCTGCTCCATAATGACCCTTGGGACAGCAGAAAGAGGATGTTCAGGAAATTCCAACAAGCAGCATACAAGGTAAAGTAAACAACCAGAATGCAGTGTGATGGCATGACAGCTGGGAAACAGCACAAAAGAACATGCAACCAGCACATAAGGAGTCTTCACAGCTAGCTAGGGATATGATAGTTTGGTAAATATGCCCCTACCTCACCAGAAAATAAGGATCTGGAGTAAGTTTTGTATTCAGCTGGTCTTTCATATTGGAATTGATGCTAAACAAATGCAGATAAATTCAGAATTTTTTTAAACTAAAAAATACTTTTGTACAAAAAAGAAGATTTGAAAATGCATATAAAATACTGCACCCAGTTTTGGGCCCCTAGTACAAGAAAGACTTTAATAAACTGGAGTGAGTTCAGTGTAGAGCCACCAAGGGCTTAGAGCACTTACTCTGTAAGGAGACACTTAATCTGGAGAGGGAAAGTAGAGGGAGAGAGCAGCACCTTCTGACTCCTCTGAGGTTACTGATGATGGAGGATCTTTGCAATGGTGCATGATGGAAACATGGGAAACAACAGGTATAAATTCAAATAAGGGAGATACAGACCTGGAAGAAAAAGACTAATCAGTAAAATCACTTATTTAATTTGGTTTAAATATTATCTTGCATGTCCACTGCTTTTTCCCCAGTAAATCTTAATGTAGTAAGCAAGATGGAAGTGTCTTGCTCTTCTAGAGTCCAGTTTGGATATTCTTCAATCTATTCACAGTGCTGAGATCTTGAAATTAAATGCTCATTTCTGTATTGCACAAATAAGGAGGTAACTAAATGGCCCCATGTGGTATTAAGACCTAGTATTCTTCATTTTTACCCCGTGGGGTATGGGCAAAACCACAATGCAGGTTGCTTGCTGTTTACGCTCCTCATTCTCAGAGCCATGAATATTCATATGGCCCTGGTTAACTGACTGTTCACCCTCTGTTTAATCTGTGTATGCCAGTAAACACAGCTGAAGGATTAGGACCCAGCCAAAAAAAAAAGTCTGATTAATGTGTAAGACTAAATTAAGGTTTTAACTGTATTTATTGTGTAATGTCATTATAGAATTGAGACCCTTTCTACATCTTTCCTTCCCATTTTCTCCTGAACAGAAAACTGTATTAAAAATTCTTAGATAGAGATGTCTGAGTGAGCTCTGGAGAATAAATACAGGTGTAACATATACAGTGTATTTCTATGGCTGTAAATCCTAGGATGTTCAACTTAAATTTAAAAATAATTTTCTCAGATTTTGGTTCAGATTCGTCTAAATCGTTTATTGCTTCTGTTCCGTGGACTGAGCAGGGAGGCCAGAGATCTGGAGGAGGGGTCTGTGTCTGGTAAGGATTAGAAGAACAAGTTGATATTTTGGCCATGGGCTATGATAATTCAGGTTCTGCTGCAGTATGTCAGGTTCATTACATATAAACTTAGAGATGGAGTCCTTTCAAAGAAGTTTTCCAGAAAAAAATAGAAGTGTGACAAGGTAGAATCATAGAGTGGTTTGGATTGGATGGCCTTTAAAGGCCATCCAGTCCAACCTCCCTGCAATGAGCAGAGTTGGGTATATGGGAGACAGAGAAGAATTTGGATCTCTTATTTCCTACTCCCTTGTAGACACACACAGTTTGACAACTCCTGAGACACACTGTTCCATATCAGGCCTTTTCCTGCTTCTGCAGATAGGCAATTTTAATTCCCAGGATGCAGGAGATGGAGGAATGCTGCAAAGAGAAGGTGTAATGACATTTAGTGTAAGAAAGGCCTCTTTCTTCTCTCAGCCTTGCTGAGAAGCATGCTGGAAGGAGTGGGCTGTAATGTCTTTTTAAGGAAAGGGAAAATTAAATCTGTCTGCTATTCAAGGTATTGTGCTCATATCTTGTAGATGTGACATTTAAAGTCTTCAGGAAGTATTAACTTACTTTTTATATTAAAATTACTAGACATCCTGGTTTAGGAAAATGTTAAATACATTTTGTGGCTTGATTCCATTTCTGAAACAGTGCATTAAGATATATTACGAAATCTTAATATTTGCTTTCCACTCATGACAGAAGGCAGGAGTTTCAGCAAACCAGAGAAGAGTGGGGAACCTAAGGGCTTTTCTTCCAGAATTTCTGAAGATCGTATATTGCCTTTTGAATTCCCCTTTTACAGTTCCCATGAACTACACAGTTATTTGGTAGGTACAGTAAGTAAAACGTTAATCAGCAGTCTAGACAGAATTTTGTTGAAGCCATTGGTCCCAGGGCTGGTAGTCCCTTCATTAAAATTTCACAATGTGACTGGTGTTCTGAGGTTCTGACAAATTACTTCAGGACTTCAGATTTACTCAGGGTTCTGTTGGAAACAGTAAAAAAATCTTTTCGTTCTCTTAATTGTATCCTAAAATTGTGAGCAATACAGTAATGTTCAGAGCTGATTAATATCCATTCTTCAGAAGAAAAGAAAGAAAAAAAACTGAAATGCCAAAGTCCAAGAAAGAGCAGCAGAAATATCAAACTATGTAAAATAAATATTTGCATAATTATTACCATATGTTTTCAGTTAGCTGTGCTCATGATTCCTGCCAGTACAAAACAAAATGCCCACCATATTACTGATTTTAAATACTATTCTGTTTCAGGCACCTGATGCTCTTGGCCTAGTTCCTATTGAATCTGTAGACATGGAAGTCAGACACATTCTTCCTTTCTACGACTTGAAGGTGAGTCAGTACAGCTCCCTCATGTCTCTCTTACCTGTCCAGTTAAGCATTTTCAGCCTGATTCAGTGGCCTCTCTGCAGCCCAGTAAAAATGTTGCCTTAATGAGGCTGTATGATAAGCATGCTTTTATTAAAACCAAATCTCACCAGTTCCTATAAGTAACCAGCTTATAGCCAGCAATAGTCCCCTCTCTGCAGACAGAGGTGAATCACCTTAGCTGAAATTATTGTATCTCAAACATCAAAGCCCTGGTGAAGTACGGCTTCTCAAAGTTTTGGTTATATACTGTGTTCTGCGATAGTGTTCCAAGTGTCTTTTACCACAGAGATGTGATGTGTCCATGATAAAGCCAAATGTACCATTCCATTTATGAGTTAACGGAAAGTGGTTATTGTAATTTCCTGCAGCACATCTTTTTTCTTTGAACTTAGGTTCCTCAGCATTGCAACATTATGAAGTATCAGCCATTTTGTACACGCTATGCAGCTACAAGTTACAAACCTGTAAAACTTTCCCGACCACTGAGGCAGGGAGCCCAGGTAACAAAGTCAATCCTAACTCTACATTTCTACAGTTATTTCATTAGTTTTGCCTCAACATTTTATACCGAAAGATTTACTACACTCTGAAAACCTTGGATGTCTGTGTTTTACAAGGATGAATTGATTCAAGTAGTTCCTTCTCCTGAGGAGCAGCTCTCTCAGAGGACAGATTTTCACAAAGAAGCAGCAGAAGGGGATCTCAGCCTCTTAAACCTGGTTCCTCCCCAAGCCTTAGTCCAGCCGACAGAGACCAACCCACTTCGCATTTTTGTAAGTAGGAGTTGACTTCCATGAAGAACCTAGGAAAGGAGCAGAAGTGTGCTTGTTTCATCAGAAGCCTAATGTGGAATTTGTGGGCAGTTTTCTTACTCAGATTGGTTATAAAACTATCCAGAATGAGAGAATCATTCATGGTGCAAGCTCTGGTAGATAGGAGTCACAGAGCTCATCCCACTGAGAGGGGCACCATTTCAGTTTAGAGTGGGTTTTGATCAGTTTAGGGGAGGGATGGTAAGACAAAATTGCAGGGAAAGCAGAGAACTGGAGACCCTTTCAGTCTGACACTCCACAAATGATGAGTGATCACAGGATTTCTGGGAACACCATTTAACCCCTCCCTGCTTCTCCATTTGTTTCCCGATTTGGATGTTAGAGGAAAAGCCATGATCTTGGCATCTCAGCCCTTCTGTAACCTCACACTCTTGCCCAGGTAGGTAGGACAAGTGCTGTCTTTTCCTGCTGTTCAGCTGGGGGACTACAGTTCTGCCTAATCCTTGGGTGAACAGACAACAGTGAAGTCAAACTCTGCTCACATTGCATCCTGCTGCCTTACAGTTTCTAAGAGTTCTCAGAGCATCCCAAGCCACATTTCCAAGTTATTAGGCACAGAGATTCAAAAAATCACCACCACTTGCATGGGAGGGTTTTCTGTTACTGTTGTCGTGTAGATTGTGCTACTTGGCACCAGCTGCAAGAGGTGTTTCCCACACAGTGCAGCACAGCCCAGAGGTCCCTGAGGTGCCTCCTAGCAGGCAGAGACAGTTGTAGGGCTCAGAGCAGTGCAGTGCATGGGCACGGGTTGATCTCCCAGCCAGCATGGCACTGTGCCTGGCTTGGATGGCTCTGGCTCCCAGCACTTCCTAGCTGCAAGGGGCAAGAGCCCACTGTGCTAGTCTGGTGATCTTGGCATAACATCTATGATGTAAACTTGTCCTCCCTACACACAGCCAGGACTCCAGTGGACTTGCTGATGAGATCCCCTGTGCATCTCTTTCATCTCTCTGTCATATCAGTGTAAAAGCCAGGCACAGCTTGATCCCACACTACCCAGCATTGGGCTTTATCCAGAAACAGATGCTAGTGCAGGGAAATTGATGGCAAAATGTTCACTAGCTTCCACCACAGTGAGTCCAGTTTCTCTTCTTGTATTGTGAACTGTTCAGACAATCAGCAATGGATTTCAAAGTAATTAGGCAATAGTTTTTTCTTCCAGACTTGGAGACAACAGCTAAATTGCTGTATTTTAGACAGTAAGGATTATGAATAAATCAGACAAGACTGTAGGATGAGGGGAAGAGACAGAAAATAAAAAATCACACCGAACAGAGCAGTCACAGTGAGACAAAGCTGTGAATCTGGGGAGACTACCTTAACTGTAAGAACTGAATTTTCACTAATTTGATTTGTTATGATGCTCAGAACAATTTATTAAAATAATCTCTTCATTTTTTTAGAACCCCAGTCCAGGATTAATTCCATTTTTACTTCCTTTGACTTACTGTGAATCAAATATTGAATATCATCTTTGTCCTCATCCAAAATATACCTTTACCAAGGAATGCCCCAAAGGATCCAGTATTCCAGTCACACAAAAGAAATTTCTGGATCACAAGGTATGGCCTTTTGGGTTTATTGTATGACTACCTGTCTTGGGTATGTTCTTGCTGAGAACTTGCTCTAAGGAATCAAAATGGAATTTGGAGTCATTCCAGATAGAAGATATTTTCAGATATAAATTATGCATGCACCTAAATAGTCAGTACATGGGTCAGAATAGCTAGTTCTAGTTAGGCTTTATCCATGTCTCCTATTGATGCCTGAGTGTTTTTTTGCTCTTTCCATGTGTTCACTGTTGTATTTTCACGTCCTTACAGTGATGGAAGGATCTTTGAAATATTCAGCTCCCCAAATTCAGTTCTCAGCCAGGATGCTCTGTCCTGCAAGTCTCTCTCCCCACTGCATTGTGTACTAGAGGTCTGATTGTTGTAGCACTTGTCATTTCAGGAAGTGATTTGTGGAGTAATGGAATGGAGAAAATTTTCACCATTGGAGTATTCCACTTTTTCTAACATTCCCACATTGACAAATACAGTACCTAGGTAAGAAAGAATTTGAATATACAATGCCTCTACCCTGCACTAATTTCTGCTGCCTGTAACTATATTGATCAGTCATTAGTCCCACAAATGAAAGTGGGCTTACAGATGGAATTAATTGCTGCTTAGAAATCCAAAACCAACAGAAAAAACTCCTGCTGAACTCCTAGAAAGGTGGGTTAAGAACAATATCATTAGAAGAAATGCCTAGCCCAGGAAGGAGAATTCCAGTCTGGACTTTCAATAACATCTCTCCTGAAAGCTTGTTGACTCAGTCCTAGAAGACCCCAGGAGGTACAAACTCTGTCTATCTGTAAAACCTTTAACTAATGGACACTTGCACCCAGTGGCAGCCAACATCTCTCAGGCTCACATTCCTTCATATCACGGCAGTTTCTGGTGCACCCAGATTTTCCACAAATATTTAGAAGTACATCATCTTCATTGTAACTGCAACTGCTGTGAAGCTTCAAAATATGAAAATACCATTAGTATTAATACATTAAAGTAGTACCATTTCCATCACAGGGATCCTTACAGTTTAGATATGCTTCCAAGAGATGTACCACCAGTGCTGTCTGACTTACCTGAGAGAGACAAGGAGAACATAATTGACCAGTAAGTTTCTCTATTCTGTATATGGTGTGATTGACTGTGTCTAAACCACTTGTATGGATGTGTCAAAACCTGTCCCAAGAGATCCTCAAAGGCAAAAGCACAAAGTCCCTCTTGCATGAAACATACTTTAGTTATTGTTGGCTAAAAAAAATACTTTCAAAAGGACAAAGGCAAACTGTTCATCATCTTTCTGATTTTTAGTGAGACAGATGAAGCTGAGTTCAACATGATTCTTACTTCAGAGATGGTGAGAGCTGAATTTCCACAGATTGGGGAGGCACTCTCAGAAGAAGATGAAGAATCAGCAAAAAAAGCAAGGTAGGTATGATTTGAAATTAGGAGAGAGGAATGGAAAGGAGTCTGAAGTCAAGCATCCCTTTCAGAATTGCATAGAAAGTCATACTGAGATGCTCTAGGGGCTCTATGAGAAGTGGGATGCAGATCTAGTACTTTCAGCATATTTGCAGTGCAGATTCAGTCTCTGGATTTTACTTCAGAAAGCAGCTGTGAAAGTGACACATTGGCTTGGATCTCTCTGACTTTGGTTATATCAGTATGATCTAACATTTGAGGCAGTTTGCTTGCTTTCTCAGAGATATTCAACATTCTTGGAACAGTGACTTTTGCTTTTCAGTGGCCTTTTTGGTTAAGTATTTATTAAAGCTGGCAGAGAAAAAGGCCCTTAGAATTTCCCCCTGGCATGGTGCTTTTTTCTCCAGCTGTACCTAGGAGTGTTTCACGTTTGCTCTGTCCGAGCTTCACGCTCCCCCAGCACACATTGCAGCCAGTAGTGTGGGTGATGAGTGACTGCAGAGCAGCACGGGTGAAAGTGCTGAGTTCTAACCTTATGTTTTCACAGTCCTTGTGGGACTTGGAGCAAGTGAATTCATTTCTGACCGACAGTTGTCCTCTCTTTAAAGTGGTCATGATGTGGCTTAGATACCAGGATGTGCAAGATAACCTGAAACTTTCAGAGCTATCAGGAGATTTAAGTGTCTGCTTCACTTTTAGAGGGGAATAATTTGATTGGCATTGAAATCCCATTCACATGTCAGCCATTAAACTTTAAAACGGTGCTGCATATTGTGAGGTCTCTGACAAAACACTGATTGCTGTCTTGTGAAGACTACGACACTGATTAAAAAGAATTTGCTGTAAAAATGTAGATGTGTCACAGTGCTGTTTTTTACATTTTATGACACTGCTTGTCAGAGCATGGGGATTTGGGTCAGCTTGTGTAACAAGAGAGTGACCTTCTTCCTCCACAGTGATACAGTGTGGGATGGTGCTTTTCCTGGGTGAGTAGTTTTATAACCATAAGTTTTTTTCTTTTTTAAGTCTTAGATATCTGTTTCAGAAAAAAAATGAAAATAGTTTTCAGTATTAGACAACTCTGGGTATTGATATTTACTTCTTGAAATCTTCCCTATTATTTTAGGTTTGTAAAGAGGGAAGCAAAAATTTTTTAGCAAACAATGAAGTCCCAGTCCTTTATGTTGTCACTGAAAGGTTTTTTGTTGTTTTTGAAGGGGTGGTATTGCACTAGATGACTGAGAACATATTGCTCCTCTACAGAAGTTTCAGCATTTTTATCCTTAAGGCAAACCAGGTTTTCATGTGGCTACTCTTGTTCTGGCAATCACAGCACGTGTTCCTACAGGGATAAAATGTAAAACTCAGTCAGTTTGTGTTTATCTATCAGATGGTTAACTTTCCTACCTGGCCAAGCCAACAGTTAAGTGTTCTTTCCACAGTTTCACTACTTTTCTAGTTCTGCATAAGTAATGGAATACCCTCTGTGTTCATTGTGAAAAAAGAAATTGCGAGCGCCTCTTTGGATTTTGTCAGCATTCCTAAGTAGTTTCCCTGGTTATTATAAATACAAATGATGCTTTAAATTTCTTGCAGAGACCCACACAGTGATCCAGATGGACATTTTCAACCCCAAAACAATGAGCTCGGAGAGAAAATTCGAAAACATCTGGAGACATTGAAGCTGAAAGCACTTAATAAAAGCCTTATTCTGGGATAAGAGTAATTTTACAAAGTCCATGGCCTAGCCCTGCTTATCCTGTTAATGTATGAGGCCTTCTCTGTCCCAGCTACCTTTACTTTTGTTCAGTGAGCTCAGCAACTTCTTATGCAAAAAGAGGAGAACCACCAGTAATGCCACCTCTGTCAAGGACTCTCACTGTGCCCACTACCCAAAACACAATAATTACTCCAGTGAGAAACCTCAGCCTTGCGTCTGCTTATTTTGTTGTGGTGTGAAGGACCAGAAAACCTCAGTACTACCATGTAAATAGTTTGGTAATTAATTTACAGCCCACTACTTTCAAATAAAATGTGAAAAAACCTCATGACCAAATTGTTCTGATTTTGGTTTTTTTAGTTACGACCTGTCCTTGAATTTTTGGAGGTAAGTTGCTAAATCTCAGACTTGACAGTAAACCATACATTTGATATTTTTAAGGAAAAGGAAGACTTGAACACTATTATTGTCCCCAAAGACAATGTCCAAACAAGTCTCATTAGCTGTTCAGGAATTTAATTCAGTTCACAGGTCTTGGCAAAAGGGTGCACGGGTTGAGTGAATGAACTGCAGAGCCTCATGAGAAACCTATAATGCTCAAGGTGTATTCCCTAGGAAAGGAGATTTCTCAGCATATCATCTTGCAGCTGAGATGTCTCCTAGTTTCTTGTCAGACTTCAGACAAAATTGGTTTTATTCATAGTGAGTTGATTGCTCATTTTAAAGAGTGGTCCAGGCTGTTTGTGCTGAAAAGTACAGACTACACACTACATTCCTAGGATCCATACTTCTTTCCGGGCATACTTAAAACTTAAGAAAACTGACTTAATAAACATGCTTAATACTTAAGAAAAGAAGTTTATTTCAGAGGGTGATCAGTGATCAGCTTGTACACAAGCTGTGAAAAGCCCAGGGAGGTAGCAAATGGGAAAGTAGGCTGAAAAAGCTGCAGAATAGCCTGTCTTATACAAGCTACAAACTATCTCTGCTCGCTTCAAAGAAATAAAAAGCTGTTAAGTTTCTGCTGAGTGTCTAACTGACAAGAGATTGTTCAGAATGCAGGTCTGGATATCTGCAGATTTCTCTCACTACAAACAACTGCTTGAATTTGTACACATTGCTTTTTTTCTTCTGCAAGTTCTGAGGGAAGCAGTTGATCTTTTAAGAGATGGGCTAGGAGTTGAGCATGTTTCTTAACATGACCATGACAGAAACATTTTTACAGTTTACAGTGAAAGCATTCACAGTTCATAATTTACAGTTTAGGTAAATCAAGCATAGATAATTCTTTGGAACTGTTATCTATCAGCTAAATGTCTAGTCTAGTAAAGATGGAATAAGTGTCCAGAAACAATAGTGATTAAACAAAGTTAATCTCTTTTTCTTACATCAGTATCACTTTACTTTTCGTCTCCAGAACAGTTTCCTGGTCATCCCAATGGAAATTAATCATGCTTCTCCATTCTCCAGCAGTAGATACCAACCTTCAAAGAAATGAACCCCCTTTCTGTAGAAGCGACCCTCCTTTCTGTGTTTTAAGGCTTGTAGGGGCCAGGTTTCAGTGTGCAAAGAAGGTAAGAAAATACTATTACCTTGCACTAAAATCTTCCTGAAATTCCAAAGGACTGATGGTAGTGTGCAGATGTCTGTGCATTATGTCCCTCCAGGATAAGGAGGTGATCAGCCATCAGAGCCAGTCCAGCTGTGTTTAAGAACATGAATTTTGGCTAAATAATCTGAAGTCTTAGGTTTTCATGAGACCTCTTAGGTCAACCCCTGGTTGACTACTGAACACTTTCAGAAATGGGATATAAACCTTAAGAATGATAACCTGCAGTTGGTGGCTTTCCACAGTTCTGTGTTCAGTGTTTGATGAAAAGGACTGAGATGTTACAGAAAATTAATTGGAAGAAAAAGGAGTGATGTAATGGAAAATGTGCCTTATTTCGGGAATCTAAGGGCTGCATTTTTACTGGTGCAAGTGAGAAAGTCAAAATGTGTAAATTGAGGTGCAGAATGTGCAGACAAGTTTATTTCCATTCACTGCAAGTAAAATTGCTACTGCTTCCTTTGTTTGGAAAGGATTAATTGGCTAAATGACAATGCAACTGTTTTACTAATTAAGATATATCCATTTTGCCTGAAAAAGCCTGTCCTATTAGCAAGGTTAATAAACACTGACTCACTCTTTAGCTTTTCTCCCTCTTATTACATAAATTAGAACTAACCTCTAAATCAAATAAAAGGTGTGTTTTAAAAATTAAGAAACTGTTACTGTGGAAATGATCCATGAGCTTAAGTGCTCAGTAACAGGGTTATTAATCTCACTTACTGTTCCATGATGGGAGAAAGCCCATCAAGGTCTTTAAAATGTAAATTAATTATATTTTATAAGAAGGCTGGGAGAAAAACAGCAGTGTGTGTCTGATGTAAAGAAATGGGTGAAATTATATTTTCAGCTCATAAGAATATTTCATGAACTAAAGAATTGTAATGAATTGAATTTGTAATGCAGGGTTCAGTTATTCCAAGATCCAGTTGAAGGTTTTTTTATCATCTGGTCTTTTTCCTGCACAGGTTTTCTTCTATCTGTGCTCATACTGCATCCTTTGCCTTATGAAAACACCTCAAATGCTTCTCTCCAGCTATTTAACCATGGAGAATTTTAGCTCTTGCTGAGCCCTGTCCTGCTCTTTCAGTTTAGCTGGAAACAGCCAGCAGGTTTATAATTTTTTGGGTGATAGGCAAATGGTGTCATTTCCTTAGGAAGCTGGATAAAGGTAGAGAATAAGGACTTCCCTGTGTAAAAGTGTGGGTAAATTTCTTTGCAGATGTAATTGTGGAGTGCTGCTCTGCAATCTGTGAGTGCATAATTCTTATGGTTCCTTTAGAGACACCAAACAGTTCATATGAGGGCTTCTACGTCCTTTGAAAACCACAGCTCTCAGTGATGTACCTAGGTTTTGCATAGAATTTATTTTAAGGCAGAATTGGTTTAAAAATTGTTTTTTCCTCTTCTGTTTTCTGCTTCTCCTGCTGTCAGTCTGTGTGTGCACTGGCTACCAGCACTGGTTGCTTGGAATAAGTCCTTTTCTTCAAGCAGATGCAGCTTGATAAGACAGCCTTCTCAAAATATTTTTGTTGTTTTGGGGTTTTTTTCCTGAAATGTAAAAAGCCTTCAGAGAAGAATTCTAAGCAGTGACCAGTGTCTGCAACTGTTTGGCCTGGTATGGAATCAGCTCCTCCAGCCTGAGCAACCTCTTTGGTGTCCTCCAGCTCTGCATGCTGCCAGAGGGTGGTCAGTGGTAGCTGCTTTGGTGTAGGGCCTGGAGAACCATCAGGAGTACAGTGCTACAGTCACACAATTCTTTTCGGGGCCTTGTGGTTTGGGATATTGTCAGTATCAGGGTCTCTTGAGTTGCTCAGAAGGACCTCCTGTCATGCCCAGGCATGCAGTCCCATTCATACCACTCCCACAGACTGAAGGACTTTGTCAAAATTGTCTTGTGATTCTTCATTTTTATGGACCTCTCAAATAATGTGTCATTTCTCCAAAGCTGGAATTGGTTGGAAGTCTCCCATAAATATTGTTGTACTGAGCCATCCTTTCGTTGGCTGTATTCCTCTGTGTCCTCCAAGAAAGCTGAATTTGGCCAAAAAAGAAGCCAGACACATCTGACAGGGCTATCTTCTACCACTTAACACTTGCAGAAGGTAATTGGTCGTGAGGGACCTACCAGATTATGTCTGTATGACCACAGCAGGGACTTGAAAATTAAATCAAGCAGCTCCTGAAAATCTCCAGGTGATTCCAGAACACCTGCAGGAAGTATTTTTCCAAAGCACTGGTACATCAGAAAACGTCTTCTGATGAGCTTCTCACTTGTGCCAGGCACTGTTTGGTTCCAGCACGTTCATGTTTTACCATCCAAAGGTTAAACTGTGTTTAAGTAAGTGAGAGCTCTCCAAGGTGAAGAGCAATAGCATGTCCTTCTGCCTTTAAAGAAATAAAATTTTCAGTTCAGGACCCAGTCCTATTGTTAGCTGAGCACATTTTTAAATGGTTACAGTTTTTTCTTATGTTTCTAAATACTTCAGTCAGTTTCTATGAGTTTTTAATTGCACAAGAGACTGAGTTAACAGTGCATTATTTTTAGTCAGTTCATTTTAGCTGGCTTCGGAATTCTGAACCAAATTATCACCATCACCAACTAATTACTGGTTTATAATAATTTCACAGTGTGGAGTCTCCAGTAATCCAATATGCACTGCCTACAAAACAACAATGCACTGTGTCACCTCAGGGATTTTGTCTGTCTGTGTTACTGGCTGAGTTTCAGAGCACCAGATGAAGAAACCAAGGCTTATTTCCCTTGAGTTTAGATTTGCATGATTAGTTCTCTGTATGTTACCCTGAAAATGGACATCAAGTATCAAGAGAGAATTGCTTTCAAACAATTCTCTTTTTGCTTCCCTGCCTCTGAAGTACCTTTCCCTGCAGGCAGCATCACGTTTCAACCTCCTTCCTACTTCTGGTGACACAGCAGGCACAGATGTCCCTGTGCAGGTACTGTCAGCAGTCACAGATAGTTGTTTTCCATATTAGTGCAGGAGAGCTCAGGATGCTGCAGAGTGTCGATGAACTATGTCCACCAGTGACTGAAAAGCTTCTGGTTCCTTGTGTAGGATACAGAACAGAGAATCACAGATTTCTGAAGCTTGATTCTTCCTGCTAATAACCTCTCCATGTCAGTGTGAGGAGTATTCCCATTCCCTGCAGGAGCACAGCATAATTTGCAGTAGCTGTTTAGTAACACTGCAGAACAGCTGAAAGGGAACAAAGCAGCGGTGTCTGCTATGACAGCAAAACCCACCTTGGTCACTCATTTATCCCTTCTGCAAGCATCTGTCCAGCTGCTTGGATGAACCCTTCCTCTGTGGATCCTTCCTGGAAAACGCTGAAGATTCTAGTGATGAGTTGTCTTTCAAACCTGCCTCATAGTGCTGAGGTCCTAATCCAGTGAGGTTTTCCTTCCCGAGCAGCCTTCCCTTTGCATCTGCACCACTGGAAGTACTTGTTTATGGAACCAGGGCAATATCAGTGTTGTTCCCTGTGCATCATCCATCATTTTACTGTCACTCAAATTAATACAGTCACATTCTTGCCTTGCTAAAAGCAGGTGGTATAGAGGCTGTGAGCTTCTATTCATGGTACTGATACTCACGCACTTGCTGAGAGGAGTGATCCAAGCTAACTGAACTGTTCTAATCCTGGTAGTAAAAAAGACAGGCTTCAGTGCAAACTGGTCATGGACATCAGTGTTCAGCATCCAAGAAGGCTCCTGCTGCTCACATTTAGATCAACCTTGGTTAAAACTAGCATGGAGAGCTTTTTTGTGCTGCAGTCAGACCTCCCACCTTAGAAGAGACATGCTTGAAGACTCCTGCAGACTTTTGGAGTGCAACTCTGGTCCTTCAGAAGTAAAAGTTAACAGAGAATAATAAAGTACATAATGAGTGAGCCTGATTACTCGATTAACCAGCAGGAAAAAAGAGAGGAGATCTGAAAGAGCACCCCTGGGTATCACCATGAAGCTTCAGCTGATGCAAACTGATCCAGCCTTCTTGAGAACACACAGATTTTCGGTGTGTTGTTTGTGGTTCACATTTAGGAGGTGAGGCAAGAAGAGGTTCACATGATTTCAGTGCTAGGAATGAGTGTCAGAAGGCAAAACTGCTGTCCAGATCTTAGCCAATGTGCTCAGTAATGCCAAACACAGACATTTAAAGCTCAAGACAGATACCCAGAATGTCGGAATTATTTTAACCAATCTGTACTTCCTTCTCTTTTACTTCTGGTTTCTGAGCTGCAGGTTCTGCTCCTAGTATATTTTAAAGCCTTTTTCTGAAATTGTGAAAGCTAGAACCTTGATTTAATTTATATCAAAAGATGTATTGCTTAATCATCTGCAAACCAGTTATTTATAACAGCACTAGACACTGTTGTTGTTACTGCTGATGTCCTAAAACTGGTGTTTCTCCTCTAGTATCAATAAAGATGAAGCTTCAGCCAAGGACTGGTTTGGGATCAGATCCCATTTTTAAGGGAGTAAATGAGCCTCTGAAGAACGACCATGTTTACATGTATAGATTCTTTCTGTCGGTCAGTGTTGTTTGAGAATACTGGCTATCATCCTTGGTGCTTTCTGGTCCAAAGAAGGTGCAGTAAGGGAGTAGCAGCCCTCAAGGAAACTTCAGCAGAACACCTCTATAAGAATTAAACTGTAAACAGCAGGAGCTCTGTTGCTATTAAAACTACTTTTCTGCCATTTCCTGTGGAGACTCAAACACTGTGTTGGTCACACGTTCCCAGTCACATCTTGATAATTGTGGCTATTTCTAGTCATTATTGGATTCATTATCCTGATGTATTATTTAGAAGACTGTTTATATCAATAGACAGATAAAAGGAAAGTTAGCTTTGCAAAGGCCACATCTTGAAGTGTCTTCAGAAGTTCTGAGTTTCGGTTCTGATCTGCCTTGGCTGAAAACAACAGGCACTGTGTCGCTGGTATCCGTGCCATTAGCATTAGCCCTTTCAGACTTGCATGTTTCTCACTACATTAAATATTTGCTATGGACATAGTCCTGTATTTAAGGTGATAGATTGGAACTTGGTTCCTGAGAGACCACTTCATCCTGCAAGGCTGGAAATACACAGGAGGGGCCTGACAATAGCCTGCTTTCCTTGGAAAGCTTTTACTTTGTTCTGCTGTTAAATGCTGCTAAATGTTCTCTGTTAAATCTTGTGTGTTTATGATGGCATCATATGCTGCTTCAAATCACTGAGGGAGCAGATGGCTAAGAATCCAAGTACCTATCTCCCTCTGATGCCCCTGGCAATGAAGCATCCAAATATCTTCATAGATCTGAGTGTAAGAGCTGTGCCAGAATGCAAACAAAAGAATCTTTTATCTCAGACATTGCAGCAGCTTGCTGATTGTGGACTGTCCTCCTTTCAGTCTCTCAGACCCCACGGGTTGTTTGTGCTTATTGCTCTGGAGTGTTCTAGACTCCCAAAGCAACATTACTAATTTATACTAATCACTCTAAAAATGACCAAAAAGCTGTGGAAAAATACTGGGGAGGAGACAGTGGAAAAGCACAACTATCCTATCTGCTCTTCCAACCCTGCAAACATAGCACATCACAGTGAAAATCTCCTTTTTAGTAAAATATGGTGACAGAACTTAGTAAGTACCCTGAAAGATGACAGAATTCCCCTCTCTGTGTACTGCTGACATCTCACACAGGAGAAGTAAAACTATTCTTGTACTCTCAGGAAAGAAGTAATAAATTACTGCTGTGCTTGTTATTATTAAAGTGGATGTCTGTTGCAGGAGTTGGAGATTGATGCACAATTGAATGTCACTGCTGAGATGGACTTTGTGTATTAGATTAAAACAAATATTCAAGGTAGGGGGGATAGATAGCGGAAGAAAGTGCTTCCTAAAAGGATAAACTGAAAATAAAGACCATGAGAGTGGCCCAACTGAAAAATATTTTCCCAAAGAGTCTCTTCATCAGATCAGAACAATCCAAGTCTGATAAAATGTTCATAAAAAAAACCAAAAGGGAACATCTGTGATGCAAAAAGGTTCCTGTGTTTGATCATTGGGGTTTTTGGCTTTATGCAGAAGTTACTGGATGAGACTGAACACATTGACTATGCAAGAGGTTGTGACGGTCTCTTATCCTTAAGACAAGGGAACATATACAAGTCTGTCTCTGTTAAAGTATGCAGATGTGAGGGGGTGGTGTTTGCAATCTGATTTCAGGCCTCTGAAACTAAAGAAATCCAGACACAATGGCACAGAGACGAAAATAACTATTTACATGAGCTATTATTTGTTTAACCTGCAGGCACAACTCAGATCAGTTTAAAGTCATTTATACATAGCTTAGCACTGGAAAGTCTTGCATATATCCAAACTCTTGTTGTTTTTGTAATTTCTACATTTTCCTACCTCTTATCTTGTTCCCTTTGAGTGTTTGTTGCACTTGCAATGTGTAACAGAAACGGTGTCCATAAATACCTCACAGAAATATAACAATACAAAGCTTTCCAGTGATAGCAATGGAGTTACTCCTGCTCGTCATGGAACACTCTTGGAAGGCCTATGTACAGGTAATATACCTGAGGTAGATTCTTACACTACCAACACTAGGACAGTCTTGGGGTTTCATAGAGAAGACCCTAATAATGTTTTAATGTTGTCACTCAATGTAATATTGGAATTACTGGTCCTTTGGTTTCACCCATGGTAGTCAGATCTCAAAAAGCTTCTTGGACTATCCTTCTGCTAGAAAGATTCCTGGTCACTTGTAACACTTGCACCTCTGAATGCTTTCAGGAGTGCTGCCTTTTACAAATATTCCCCAGAAGAGTCTTTTTCAAATACATTCTTGCTGTAACTGACATGTAATGTGCCAGTTTTGCATTTTCTTGTGTTATACTATACACTGCCAGGGAGATAGTTTGTATTTTCATAAAATTTCTCTGTTTTATCTTTGTTTAAAAATATGATTATGCTTCTGGTTTTCTTCTGTGGGGAAAACCTGACTGTTTCCCAGACCCATGCTTTCAAGATAACATACTTCCAACTATTTATTTGGGGACTTAACTGTTTGTTTGAGGAATTCTTAAGTGTGTTTTCTTTGATGAAATTAGCAGCAGCAGCTCAACTCTAAACACATCCATAGTAGTTACTAATGAAAGCACCTATATCATCCCCTTATTCACATCTCCAGGTAAGACTTTAATTCACATTACAGGAAGCAGATACTAATATATGTAAAATCTGCAGCTGTCGACTGGAACAGATGTCTCACTGGCTTCTAGCAATCTCACATTGGAGTTGTTCTGATTTATATCCTGATTCTGATTAAAATAGGCTCTAAATATTTTGTGTGACCACTATTAAATACCACAAGAGGTCTATGAACTTACAGACTCCATGGGTTATAAAGTGTCTCCAGCCAGGCCCTGAGAAATTCTAGTTGATTTTAATATTTGGCTTGATTGATTTCATTAAAGGGCAGCAATTACATCAGAAAACTACTTGAAATAAAGCTGACTGTCTCTGAGCTATGTTTCTAATGCATTTTGAAATCTTTTAACTTAATGTATTTTAGTTTGTCTGCAGCTACTTGAGTAATGTAAGAGGGAACAGCTTGTTTCCTTCAGAATGGAGATACTGTTTGTGAAATAGCCTTTCCAGGAGTGAGTCACTGATGAAAGGAGGAAGTTCATTTAATATGCTCCCATGAAAACTGCAAAAAGAAAACTGAGTTTTCAGTTTGTCTGAAAGAAAACCGAGGGTTCATAAAGTCAGGCATCATTAAATACGGGGTCTTCAGCTGCCACATGAAATAAACTCTTTCCTTTTGTTATGATTTTGATGGCATTCAAAAATGATATCTGGAGTGTCAAAGGTTTAACATCTCAAATTGCTGAGCCAAACTCAGTCCTTGCTGGAAACGAGTGCTGCGTGAAGTACTTGGTGCAGTCACATGTAATTAACTCTGAGGCAGAGCCACCTCCATGGTGGTGGGGGACCTGGCAGTGAGGAGTGCACAGATTGCAAGTCCAGAGAGTGGACATCAGGTGCCCACCCAGAGCAGTTCTGTCCTGAGCATGCCCAGGGGCTGGTCTGGCTATGAGCATCAGGTGGAGCCAGACACCGCTTCTGCCTGGGCACATCCCATGTGCCTCTGGATTGCATGCACAGCATGGAAAGGACCTCCCAGGAGGCACCTTTCACCCCAGAGAGCTCAGATTGCCAGTCCTGCTCGAGGGTAGTGCTGCTGTGGGAACACAGGGAGCCTATGGGCCAAGTTCAGGCCTGGAATTCAGCTCCACTGATTGCAGTTGTTGTTCTCTGATCAGCACCACACGGATCAGTCCTGTAGGGATTTGCTGACTTCAGCTAATAATTGTCATGTTAGGTTTATTTTAATTTTAATCAACATCAGAGGCTTCATCTAGGGCCCTTCTTATTAGACATGAATTCTTACTGCAGCCTTTGTTTTATAGGCTGTAAATATGTAGTCATGAATCCATTCGGAAAAAAGACCATCTCTTAGTTCTTTACTGTCCTGATTGACTCATGACAGCTTTCATTCAGCAAAATGTAACTTTGGTATCTTTCCTTCTAGGCCTTTTCAGCACGTTCTGCCAGATTCAGGCCTGCCCTCCAGTGGATGTGTTTTCTGCGCTTTGGTCTGACTTGAAATCCCTGTAAGAAAAAACATTATTGAGAAAAGCCAACCAAAATGACACAGTACTACTGGAAAAGCTGAACAGTTTTGAAGGAGATAATTAAGTCCAGTAGGCCTTTGCTCTGCTCCTCTGAACAAATGATTTTGTGGTAATAAACACATTAGAAACAAATGCAGGAATTAGAAAGAAAAGGTTTTTCAGCTGTAATCTAGTTTCCTGGAAGAAGAAAAGATGCAAAAAACTTGGACAAAGAGAAGGATTAGTGGTACTATTGTGTTTCCAGTTTGAAATCAATCATGACTTTATTGGATTTTATTTATAATATATGAAACCCAAATTTTGTAGGAATTCTCTTGAGCAGAAAAGGAGGGGGTTTTATTATCATTATTTTTTAACAAAATAATTAACCTTTCTCTTTTCTGTATCAACAGGCTTTTCCATAGGCAACTACTGGAGTCAAGAGAATGGAAACTGATTGGTATGTAAGTGAAAGAACCTGGAGCAATGACACCTCTCAAAGATAAATCCTTCAGTAAAAGACCACCAAACTCCCACACAGAAACAAAGAGGAAAATGCCTGTTTATAATGATAACTTTATATTCTTCTAACTGCAGTGAATTTTTACTCTCTAGAAAAGTAAAATAGAGACTGGAAAAGCTGAGTTTTCACTAAGGGAGAACACCAGGAAGGCAGCCCTATTTTTCTGATGTTCAGAAAACAGCAGACATATGCTTTTTGCATTTTTTCTCCTGGCAAGATCTCTCAGCTGAAGCGCTGAGTAACCAGAATGATATTTCCATATCTTTGAGAGCACTTCTGTTCACACCTTTACCATAAAGATGCTGTTCTTGGAAAAGTAGATCACTCCCAGCCATGCACACTTCCAGTCTGTCTTCTTTTGGGCTATTCCTTCAACACCACATAAAGCTGAAGGTTTAACAGATGACTCAGTTTCAAATCCAAAGGCAACAGTCACATCCAAAGTTTGTCTTCAGTGATTTTGATTAGCACCCACCAAGATTTTTTTTGCCATAAATATTTCAAGTCTAAAACAAGCAGCTACAGTGGAACAGTGATTTCCAGTGAGAATTTTCTGCTGATGATTAATACAGTGCTGCTGGTGGTGTCCCCGCTGCTGACACCAATAAAATATCTATGTAAATATTAGCTGGATTCAGGACTGCTGACACTTAAACAGATGCCAGGATCTCAGTCCTGGCCAGCAGAGGACACTAAGAGATTGTAGGAAGAGCTGTGCAAGACCCTGGAGGCCTTGTAGTTCAGCATACTCACTGCTGAAGGGTTAGTATCTGGGATGTGGACCAGGATTTTTCCAGAAATAAGGAATTTCTGGGAGGTTTTTCAAACTTTCCAAGATTTTTAAAATAACCTTTGGATAAATACTGCTTTTGCAGCTGGTCTGCTCTCTATGTGGGCTAGTACTTGCTGGGAGTGAGCTGCAGCAGGTGCAGAGGGAAAAACTCTTTATAAAAAAAGGTCCAAGTTATTCCTTCATTTGTGCCCAGTGCTGTGGACTTTGTGACTACACTGTGCAGTTTTGTACAGTCAGGTAAAGCCACACTCTCAGCTTGCATGTATCAGGGTTTAATGGTCAAGCTGAGATGTCACCTGTCATCCCTTTTGGATGGATAGTAGTAAAAGCTTGGCTGTAGTCCATGGGGCCCAGCTGTCTGTGTCACAGGGATGCAGTGAAATGGCTGAGGTTGGCTTTGAATCTGCTGAGTTTACTGTAATCTCACGTTCTTGTTGATGTGGATTTTGTGTTTGTAAGCAGTAGCATTAGCTTATTCCCAAGGTGTCTTCTTCCTTCAAAGTTTTCTCAGTCCCTTTGTCTTTATAAACCCTACCTAATATCATCACATCTTTCCCCAGTCAAAGAAGTACATAATTTTGTGCCTAACCTCATTCAGTTCTAGTGTACACATTGCTGTAAAGGAAGAAGCATTGGGTAAAGGAAGCCAGTTCTGGCTTAGTAACCTACTTCCACAGTACTGTGCAATTCTTTATGTCTTGAGCTAGCTTGTGTGCTACAAATGCTCATGATAAACTAAGAAAAGTAATCTGAAAATTCACACAGTACATGTCTTCAAGTGCAAAACTCCGGCACAGAGCAATTCAGCCTGCTCAAAGAGGTTCCAGACACTACTGAATTCAGCAGTGGTTTTGCTGTGAACAGGCTTTCCACTGACCTTTCTGGAGCTTTGAAGGCAGTACTTACCCAAATTCAGGTCTTAATTTTAGACCATCAGCTCTTTGCTGAAACCTCACCCTGAAAACAGGTGGTAGAGATCTTCAGAGGAAGGTCCACAGTCAGGCTGTGAGTATTTCCCTATCCTCAAAGAAAAGGCTAAGCTCACTAAGCAGAAACTCAGCAGGAGCTGGAAGGTGCAGCCTCACAGAGAGGCAAGATGCTGTCATCGCTCTTCTGCAATAAGTTGGCTCAAGGAAAGAGGCTTTTGAGTGGATTCCCAGCCCTGTGCCAGCCTGGTGTGCCATTGCAAACTGTGCCTATGCTGTTCTTGGCAGCCCACGCTCCAAGTGGGAGACAGCAGGCAGGTGTTCCTGTGTCAGGATCCATTACGATGATGGGGTGTTGAGCAGGCGAAACTGGGAACAGCATTCCTCACAGTTTCATGTGCACTGCCCCTGTTCTTACTCTGTAGATCTGAATGTGATCTGTGTCCCTTGCTGTGTCAAGCACAGACCACAGACATGGAGAGTCCTCTGGAAAATCTGAACTTTCAACGCACTTTAAAGGTGCTGTTATGTCTAAATCCTGCAGAAGACAGAGAGGAGCAGAAAGTGTCAGGTTTTACCTCTCTCCTTTCAGCCTGGGGAGAGAAAGTAGCAGATAATATAGCCATTACTTCTTCAAAGCCTGAGTGTAAAAAACACTAGCAGAAGAGGGATGGTGTTACTAGGTAAAGCGTAGAATCATTTAGATTGGAAAAGACCTCTAGGATCATCAAGTCCAATTGGTAACCCAATGCTGCTGAGCCCACCACCAGCCATGTCCTGAAGTGCCACATCTACACATCTTTTAAACTCCTCCAGGGTTGGTGACTCAGCCACTTCCCTGGGCAGCCTGTTCCAGTGACAACCCTTTCAAGTGAAGAAAATTTTCCTAAAATACAATTTGAAGCTCCCCTGGTACAAACTGCCCTTTCCTCTCATCCTGTTTCTTATTATAAGAGACAAATGCCCACTTTGCTACAACCTCCTTTCGAGAACCATAAGGTCCAGTTTGTCAAGAAACTCCTCTGTTTTGTGGCCCTTCAAATGGAAGGTGCCAGCTAAACAAGATACAGGCCTCCAAGAAACATAACCAAGGAAGTTTCTCCTTCCTGGTTTCACCATCAATGAGGGGGTGCCAGCTGGGACAGCAGTTCTGTAACTCGTGTATTTTCTTTCTCCACTGCTCAACACTTTCAATGTGTTTCATGAAGGCTGAGCACTCAAAGTCCTTTAAGATATTTCTGTGAGCTCAGTCAAGTCCTTTAAGCACTTGAAACACAGCAAGATGTAAATCGTATAGATTAGAGACTAAGGTGTAGAAAATTAATAAGATTGTTCTGGAAATTCATCATGCACTTGAAAGGCAATTTTTATAGCCTAATATCTGTCTGTAGCCTGTACCAGCCATCTCTTTCACTCAGCAGAACCAAGAAGGATGTAAAAGGATGGGAAGAACTTTTTCCCTAGAGTTTTCTTGCTTGCCATTCACTAACTGAGATAACAAAACCTATGAAATACTTTATCCTCCAAGAAATGTGTTGAGCTAATTTTAGACTAAAGACATTGTAGCTTGTGCTCACAAATCCTGTTGCCGAAACAATTGTTCAAACAGAAAAATTGAATAAATTCATGTTATAACAATGTCGAAATTTAAACCAAACAGATTTAACAGGCTTTGTTTCTGAGATTGAAATGTATAGTACAATAATAGAAGTTGTACTTGGCAAAGACTTTAAAAAAACCCCTGAAGTTTCTCTGGTTCATTGCAGCTCTCTGCTGATTTCATTATGTTAAAATATAGTCTAATTTCAGCAAGATTTGTCTTTTCTGGTGGGAATTTACTTTTCCTCAATCCAGATTATAACTGTTGTAATGTTCAGCAGGTGGCACCAGCTGCCCATGGCCAGTGCTGGCTCCAGGATGACACCAAGGTGTGCTCATGTGCCTTGTGTGAAAATCTGAGTGGTACCCAGAGCCAGGGAAGTGACAGCTCCAGCTTGCAGGCCGCCTCCAGCAGCACTGAATAATGCCCTCCTCGCTGTAAGGGAAGTTTATTTTTTTCCTCTCTCTGGTGCCATCATGTCTTGTGCTTGTATCCTTTCACATTCTTGTGCCTCACCTCTGCAGTTACATAGTTTGTGTGTATACAAGGCACAGCTTTTCTCAGTGTTTGGCTAACCCAGCTGTCCAGTGCCAGAGCAGTGTGGGATTTGCTGGCAGGAGGGGCAAGGCTGGGCAAGGGGCCGTGGGCCACACCATGTTCTTACCTCCTGTGGTGGACACTGCACCCTCCTGCACTGCCCTCACATTAGTGACTCTGCTGTAAAAGAGCAAGTGGATGTGTGAAATAAATTGCTGTTACTGGCTTTGTTATCTTGCCAGAAGTCCCAGCTCTTCAGTGCCTCACTACTGCCTGCTGTACAAAAGCAGTGAGGAGCCATCAGCCAGGCAGACACGAGGCACAGTATGGGGAGTGAGCACAGTGGAGCAGAGCCCTTAAAGCAAGGCTCATGTACTCCTAGGCTGGCTTTGCACATATTCCCAATAAAGGCCCGGGGCTTGCAGTCGTCTGCTTATGATTATTTTTCACAGTAGAAGAGATCCATTGACTTTACCAGTCCAGACCAGATTTATAGATAATACCAGTTAGTCCTAGACTGGTATATTTTTTATGCCAAAGGGGTGATTCCCAGAACAGGACATACATACATAATTATTTTCATGACCAAATTACAAATGTCCAGCCAGCATAATATCCCTGGCTGAACAATGTTACCCAGACTCTTTTGTGTTGCCCAACTCATATTTAATTTCTGGACAGAACCAGCCAGAATGAAGGAACCACAGCTTTCCCTGGAGAAATGCACTCCAGATCTGCTTGAGCACAGACAGCAGGAGTAGATACAAGGCTTTTGCCCTATGATAGGCAGGGTCTGGATTCGGCTTTGCTTGGCGGGGTGAACAGTGCATGGATGGAGAGTATGAAACCAGAGGAAGCTAAACAATAATGCTTTGTTAAGTGACTAGGAGTGCCAAAAGGGGCAATAGCTTTAATCAGGTCTTGATATAGAAGTCATTCTGTAAACACAGGGAGTAAGGTTTTAGCCTTACATAAGTGTTTTATATTTATGTGCTGTGGAGGCACAGAAAAAAAACATACTGCACCTCTAGCATTTGCTTACATTAAAGAGGGAATTTCACAGTGGTCACAAACCCTGAAGCCACAAGAAAGTTAAGTTAGAAAGTCATCTTCAGTGAACCCTTTGATAGCTTGTTGGTATGCACTTTAGTTGATTCTTCAGGTTGATTCCTTTGCATGTTCTCTGTAGTTAAAAAGCATTGGCAGTTTTTCATAACTCCCCACCTTTAAAATGGGTTGCCTTAGTTACCGTGGCCAGCTTGAGAGACAGCAAATTTAGTGCTAATATATTTTCAAATCTCTGCAGTTTCTGTAAAATCTGTCATAATCAGTTACAAGATATACTTTTACCATAGTGTTAATAAGCATAGTGGTGATGCTTAATCAAGTTAAGGAGAGAAGATTGTCACAGGCCAGAACAATAGCCTTGGGTCATTACCTTAGTGACTGTCTTGTGAATATTAGGTGAAACAGATTGTGGAATTCCCCTGTAATTGGAAATAAGGTTGGCTTTAAGTGGCTCAGATGGCTGGTGCTTGGAAGCAGCTTGCTGCAGTCAAGGTCATACTTTCGCCAGGAGGAAATTGACAAGTCTTACGTTGTCTTCTTGATTGGTGATTCATTCTTGATTGGTGATTCATTGTTTCCTGTGGCACTTCAGAAAATTAGAGAAACCAATTATTATTTTAAAGGTTACTTTTTAAAAGTGTAACTACTATCCATAGTAGTAGTATCCATTTTCTTAATAAACATAGTTAACAGTGGTCTCAAAGGCTATTGATTTCTTTTGGTCTCATCAGCACAGTATGTGGTTTGAGAACACCTCTCTATGTAACCTGATGTGATAAAAGTAATTTTTCGCCTCTAATCTTTTTCTTTTGTTTATATTTTAAAACTGTAAGTAGGATAAGCTAAAGTTTAGTGACATTTTATATTATTTGTGTAAATGTTTAAAGTTGCTAAAACTCCTTTAATTACAGAAAGATACTTTCTCTTCATAAGGTAAAGAGTTGACAGTAAAGGAACAAGCAGTGCCAGAGAAAGTGTGGCTGTTTCCAAGCTCACGGTCTTAGGGGACAGTGGATGAAGGAACTTGGAGTTCTGCTTTCATGGAAGCATCTCCTTCTCTAAAGAGCAGCTGTGGGCTGTGCTGCTGGACTGGAAGTGCTCTGGTCATTTGTGCAGAGGGAGCGCTTTTATTGTCCTTAAACCTCAGCCTAGGTTGTGGTCAGCTGAGTGAAGAATAAGAAACCAAAAACTGTGGTTTATTTATGAAATTAGCCAGTATGGATTTCACTGCAGCCCCACTGTTTTTCCTGCTCAATAAACTTACTCAGTAAGAGCAATAATGTGAAGGAGGAAAACACTGAATCTACCTTTTATAGCTTCTCCTAGTAGCAAAAACAAACTTCTAAGTCTTCAAATCACTAAAAGAGCCCACTTTTTCTCAGAAGCTCCTATTTTTCTGAAAGGTGGGGCTGAGTCTGTCCTTGTGAAGTTTCATATGGCTGAAATGACATAATGAATATGTTTTACAAAGCTTTAAATGACAGAGGGGAAAAATAAGTAACAAGTCAGTCTCAATCTTAGGTCACAGTTAGGGCAAAACCAGGTGGGTTTGTGCATGTAGACTTATCTCCTGACACATGTAATTGGGCAAACTAGTCACTGTGTGTCTTTTAATGTATGTTATCAAGAGTGCAGGTACTACTTCAGCTTCTGTCAGTTTCTGGACTTTCCTTCACAGCTTTACAAACAGAAATGCCCTCTGGGGTCAGCCCACTGGTCCACTTGCTCCCACTGGTGTTGCTGTTAAGGGACAGGGCATGAGCCCAGGCATTTTCTGCAGTCCTTTCCCCCAGCCTCCACAGCTGTTGTGTCCATGATGTGAAGGAGTACATTTATGGGCCTTTTCCTTGAGAATGTACCTAATCCCTTTTTGAAATTGTTGATACCATCTGCTTTGCAACCTCTTGCATGTTCTAGAGGTTTACTGCCCACTGTGTACTGAAGTACTTCCTTAAGTGTGTTTTATAATGATTTATCTTTGCAACATCCTCAGGAAGAAGAGCATAGTCATCCTCATTTGACACCAGGGAAAGATTAGGAGGGTTGTTTCCAAAAGCACCTGTTAATAGATGTCTCATGCATGAGTTTCTCTAATGTGAGGCATTTGAGTTTTCAGATGCCTGCACTGATTCCTATCCCAGAGCAGTCATGTGCAATGATTAACAAGCAAATGAGGATCACTTATGGTGTTGTTTGATTTATTGACTGATCCAGAATTAAATACCAATTCCATAGCAAAGTTGAGGCCAAACCTAGTTCTCCCAGTCACAGTCAACTTCTTTTTCTTGGAGGTTTTTATCTGGCTCATCATTTGTTATCTTGTGCAGCCAATATCATAAAGGGACCACAATAAAAGCTGGCATTATTCACTGATGTTCCAGACTTGTCCGCTGAACAAAGAGTGGCATTTGCGTGATCCAGGGAAAGCTGCAGTGGAAAACAGTGTAGAGCTGTACAATTACAGTCTGTGTGTTAAGGCATGTACAGAAAGGTATAGAATTAATATTGTTAGAGGGGGAAAGCATTTTAAAGTGTCTTATGGTTCCCTAGAAAACATGGCTTATGAGGAATGGCTGAGGGAGCTGGGTTTATTCAGTCTAGAGGGGGTTCAGGGAGGACCTCATCGTTCTTTACAACTACCTGACAGTGACGTGGGGATCAGGACAGTGACTACCTGTAGTGACGTGGGGATCAGGCTCTTCTACTGTGCCTGCAGTGAGAGGCCTAGAGGACCATGGCCTCAAACTGAGGCAGGTGAGATTCAGATTACATGTCAGAAAAAAATTTTCACTGTTAGGGTGGTCAGGCATTGGAATAAGTTTCCCAAGGAGGTGATGGAGTTACCGTCCCTGGAGGTGTTTTAGAAGCATTTGGTTCTGGTGCTGGGTGATGTGGTCTACGGGTGAGAGTGCTGGGTTGATGGTTGGACTTATTGATCTTAAAAGTCTCTTCCAACCTTGTGATTCTATGATTCAATGATTCCATGATTATCAGTATTTCAGAATCTAAGCTCCCACAACATCCCCATCAAANCCTGGCGGGGTACCTGGGGCTGAGCGGCAGCTGGGTGCTGCTGGCGCTGGCGCTCTGGCTCTGCTGGGGACTCAACCGGCGGGGGAAGCGCGACCGCCTGGCCGCCGCCTTCGCGCTGCTGGAGGACGAGCGGGAGGCGGTGTGCCGGGGCCTGGCTGCCCGGCACCTGCCGGCGTGGGTGAGTGAGGACCGCGGGTTCTGCCCCGCATCCCGCGGCACCGGGGATGCTGCGGGTCCCGGCGGTTCCGGGCGGCGAGAGCAGGACAGAGAGCGAGGTGTCCCGGAGCGAGCAGCCGAAGGGGCAGCAGTGATGCCGTGGGCCCAGCAGTAACGTCTTTGATTTTTAAAGTCTTGCTCAGATAAGCGAGGATTAAACTAGAAGTTGTTTTAGCCCAGGAGATGTGTTGTAAGTGGGTGTGTAAAACAGACTGATGTATCGCCAGAGAAACCTCCCTTCAAATATGTGTTGTTGCATTGCGGGTATTTTGCTGTTGAGGATACTTCTTTTAGACTTTCTCATCCAGCAAATTTTCTCCCCTTTAGTGTTATTTGAAAACAAACAAAAATATATAAACATAATATTCTCTCCCTGCTAAAAACCAAATATTTAATTTTAAGGAGTCATCTCTGGATGGTACGGAAGGCCAACCCCTGTTTGTTGTTGACATTTGTTTCTAGTCACTCTACGTTTTAAAGGGAAGAAACTAGAATTTCTACCTGCACATTTTATTCTGTGTCTTGGGTTATTTGTTAGGCAGCTGTGGTTGGCTAATGGAAAGGATGATGAGGTGTTTGGGTCTTTTTTCTTTTATTATCATTTGCTTAGCATTTAAAAATGTGTCAGGGACTGGTAGGAAAATGCTTTTCTTGTAAGAAAGAGAATATCAAAGATTTCTATTTGTAAAGAGTGTTGCGTGGAGGCATTTAAAGTCGGTAAACTTTTATACAGCCTACAGCACTTGGCTCTCCTTAATTCTGTGGGAAATGAAGGCAGCTGGCAGTTCTGAGGAGTGAGGCCAGGGTCTCCTGGCAGGGCTGATGCAGCTCCCTGCACATGTTCCCTCCTGCCAGGCACAGAAGTCTGTCTCTGAATGAGGTTTCTGCTTGTTTGTATTGACAGAGCGTAAAAAACCACAATTCAGGGCATTAATGAGTGTGGTGGTGTCAGCTCTTGCCCTGATGCTATGAGAGCAGTGTTGTGTTTTATCCTCATGTGCCCTGAATCATTGTAACCAGAAACTGAGCCTCTTAGTCACTGTTGAAAAATCAGACTTGCCCCCACAGGGCACACAAATTCAAAAAGTTCCATTAGGTTTTTGTGATTGAAAGTTTCAGGCTTCGTTAGTGTGGGAGCAGGTGGTCCATTATTGATTGCCCTGTACTTGGCTTTCACAAGGCTGCACGGAGAGCACTCTGTGCCCCAAACACAGGAGAGGTTTGGGCAAATGGGGAGACTGCAGCAGAGGCCACTGACATGGTCAGGGGCTGGAGCACCTGGTGTNCATGGCTTATGAGGAATGGCTGAGGGAGCTGGGTTTATTCAGTCTAGAGGGGGTTCAGGGAGGACCTCATCGTTCTTTACAACTACCTGACAGGAGGTTGTAGTGACGTGGGGATCAGGCTCTTCTACTGTGCCTGCAGTGAGAGGCCTAGAGGACCATGGCCTCAAACTGAGGCAGGTGAGATTCAGATTACATGTCAGAAAAAAATTTTCACTGTTAGGGTGGTCAGGCATTGGAATAAGTTTCCCAAGGAGGTGATGGAGTTACCGTCCCTGGAGGTGTTTTAGAAGCATTTGGTTCTGGTGCTGGGTGATGTGGTCTACGGGTGAGAGTGCTGGGTTGATGGTTGGACTTATTGATCTTAAAAGTCTCTTCCAACCTTGTGATTCTATGATTCAATGATTCCATGATTATCAGTATTTCAGAATCTAAGCTCCCACAACATCCCCATCAAAATCAAAAGAGGACGAGAAGAAAATGCCAAAGAAGAAGGAAAGCAGGCAAGTATCCAGAACCAACAAGTTGTGTGTGCCCCATGTCGTTCCATATCCAGCCATGATGATGGCTCACAGGGTGTCCGTAACGCCGCCGGAGAGCCCAGCGCCCCGGGGCACCGGGCTGACCGGGAGGGCGGCGCGGCGGGG
>VZTH01014145.1:57804-100093 GCA_013397815.1 Aleadryas rufinucha | reverse complement strand
TCTATTTGTAAAGAGTGTTGCGTGGAGGCATTTAAAGTCGGTAAACTTTTATACAGCCTACAGCACTTGGCTCTCCTTAATTCTGTGGGAAATGAAGGCAGCTGGCAGTTCTGAGGAGTGAGGCCAGGGTCTCCTGGCAGGGCTGATGCAGCTCCCTGCACATGTTCCCTCCTGCCAGGCACAGAAGTCTGTCTCTGAATGAGGTTTCTGCTTGTTTGTATTGACAGAGCGTAAAAAACCACAATTCAGGGCATTAATGAGTGTGGTGGTGTCAGCTCTTGCCCTGATGCTATGAGAGCAGTGTTGTGTTTTATCCTCATGTGCCCTGAATCATTGTAACCAGAAACTGAGCCTCTTAGTCACTGTTGAAAAATCAGACTTGCCCCCACAGGGCACACAAATTCAAAAAGTTCCATTAGGTTTTTGTGATTGAAAGTTTCAGGCTTCGTTAGTGTGGGAGCAGGTGGTCCATTATTGATTGCCCTGTACTTGGCTTTCACAAGGCTGCACGGAGAGCACTCTGTGCCCCAAACACAGGAGAGGTTTGGGCAAATGGGGAGACTGCAGCAGAGGCCACTGACATGGTCAGGGGCTGGAGCACCTGGTGTCTGACAGAGCTGGGGCTGTTCAGCCTCTTTCAGGAGAAGGGAAGGTTTAAGGGGTATCTCATCTCATCTCATCTCATCTCCCACTGCCCAGCCTGTGCTCATAGAGATGGTAGAGTCAGACTCTTTCCAGTGGTCTCATTCCTGACTTGTGAATTCTTGGAACTTACTGCTGGAAGGGAGGATGTAGGACCTAATGATAAAGGGGCTGCAAGGTGTGCTTTTAGTTTTATCTATATTGACACTTCCTTTCCTTTTGTGTGTTGGTAACTTGTGTTCCTCATCACTTGGGTGTTTACTTCCACACTACACTTGTACTTGATGCTTTTTAACTCCTCAGTTTTCATTTTCCTTCCATCCCCATCCTGTATTTGATCTACTTCTTCCATGTGCCCGTCTTGGAGGCTGATTCTCACCTGATGTCTATTCAGTTTATTCTCTGTGGTATTGTCTTTTTTATCTTTCATTTTTGCCTTTCAGTGTTCCTGGACCTTCAGTTGGGAGTTCTAAAACTGTACACTGAGTTCTTCTCTCCTGTCACACAGAGGTGGCAGTAGGAATACAGTGCAAGGGGGGGGAGCATGGCTTGGATTTGCAGTGTTGTAATCATAAGAAAGGTTCTGAAGGTGTGAAATGATGGCAATGTCTTGGGATTCATAAATGTTTGTCTCTTCATGTGCTCTGTAATAAAATGAGGAGATCCAGCCAGTGAAGGGTGAAGAGCAGTCATTGATTGTGCTGTTGGTTAAAAATTGTTCTCCCTAAGAAGTGGCTTCTTTAAATTGGCTCAGGTTCTACTCAGTCCTGGTATCAGTTGTTAGGAGATATACAGAGTGCAGCCTTTCCTTTAGGGGCAGTGCTGAGAGGGTTTCCCTAATCTACTCAACCATCTGTTTTGGGGAATTTGCAGGGTTGTTTTACAGCACCAGTTTCTTGGCTGAAACCAGCCAGTGAGTTTAGAATAGATGCATTCCTGTGCTAGACAGTGTACGTGGGCAGGCTGTGCTTCCTCAGGAAACCAGGCTGGAAATCTGCTCACGACAAGCACAGTCAGATCCACGTCTTGGAGAGTCGAGACCCTCTGACTTCAGCCTGTGCAGCCCGTAGCATGCCTTCTGTACAAGCAGGCAGTGCTCAGAGCAGAGGTAGCCAGGCTTCCACCTTCATTCCCGTTCCTGGGGTTGTGGTGACCGCTCCATGTCGCTTTTGCCACTTGTTAGCTGACTGCACGTGACAGAATCCAAGTGTGCTGTGTTTCTTCCTGGTGTTAAACTCCTTTTGCCAGGAGAAATACTACTGGGTGCAGAACTGTCCTTTTAAAATGTTGCCTTTTAAGTCCTTGTTCATGCAAAAGCCTTGTTTACACTTTCTTTTTTCCTCCTGTATGAATAGCTAAAAATCCTGTCCCTTAAAAAAAAATCAAATTAAACACCAAAATCCCCAACAAAACCCAAAACAACCAAACAAACAAGCACAAAACCAAACCAAACCCTGATGGATAGATTGCTGTGTTGTATTTGAACAGAATGGTGCTGTTGTGTCAGACATGTGGTTTGTTATTGCTGTGAACCTTGGTGTGGCTTGCTCCAGGGCAAGGTGGAGTCATGCAGAACTTACACATTTTCTTTACTTGCTAGTAATTGCCCCTTACCTAGTGTTTTTGATCTTCAAAGCTCTTTTCAAATGCTAAGTAATTTTTGCTGCATTCCTTAAACTTTGGCAAGAAGCGTGCCTGCTTTTGTAGATGGGTAAAACTGATTCTGATAGTGGGACTAGCCCAAGGCTACAGGATTAAATCTTACTGTGTGTTAGTATTAACTTTGGCAGCTCTTGGTGTCTGGTTCTGGGCTTAGTAGGAAGTGTTTTGGGCTCCTCCCACCTGTGCTGTACTGATGACAAACTCGGGGCAAGACCTTGCTGGTGGGGCTCTCACCAGTAGAAAGTGCCAGAAGTGAGTCTGAAATCCAGAGCACATGGTTCAAAAGTGGAACTGAAAATAGTTTTATTTTCAAAACATGTTAGGACATGTTAAATTCTTGGAATAAATGGTTGGGTGAAGAAGAGAGCTTGGTGGTGTCACTGGGCTGAACTAGCCATGTGACATGCTAGCTAGCTAGCATGTTATGGGGATACCCCACAGGTAGGAAAGGATTTGCTCAGAGCTTATGTCTTACTACACAGTGGATAATGCAGTTGCAACACCTGGATACCAAGCTCTGCTTCCTCTGCAGAACTGCTCATTTAGTTCATACCATTGAGTGGAGCTGAACCTTGGTGTTGGGAACCCACTGAAATTTGGTGGCCTGTCATAAAGGGTAGAAAGCTGGTTTTCACCAGAGGCATATAGTCAGCCAGCTTCTGCGGTGTTCGCTGCAAGCCCAGTTGTGTCAGTCCAGGAGCCCCTGGTGGACTTTGGTCCCAGCCTTTGAGCTCCAGCAGTGCCCTTCCTTCTGTCTATCAGAGGAAACTGAAGCACCAAGTGCCTGGGTAGGGGCTGGCTTGCAGACACCTGAATGAGGGAGTGTCAGGTGGGGTGGAAATGTACCACAAATGTCTGCTATCACAGCATCTGAGGTGTGACACAATGCAGCATGATTCATTGCAGTTGCTTTGGGGGTTTGCTGTGGGCTGTCTGTTCGGGTGTCTATGGCTCAAATAATAAATTCAATTTTAGTTTTTCTTAAGGTGGGTCTACCTACAGCCTCCTTCTCATGGTTTTTGCCTCTTTCCCGATGCTCCTTTGTGCTGCTTCAAGTCTCTAGGAGCCTTGGCTCTAGTGAATAATCCCAGACAACTTTAGTGTTTTATAATGGCCCACGTTTCTCCCCTGCTCATACGGGCTGTGACTTTCTCACTGGGAAGGGGTAGCCTGACTGTTGTCCTGTCCTTTCTTTTGGGTCACATCCCTCTCCTGTCTGTAAGGTTTTGAAGAACAAGCCCACCATGCTACTTTCATCCCTGCTCTATCCTTTCTACAGCTGATCCAGAGCTGTGACACAAACGCTGCAGGATGCTGGTGCTTTGCAATTGCACAGGAGCTGGGAACCCAGGATTTATGTGGCCTGGTGGAGGACCTTTAGGTGGAAGATGAAAGTCTGGCAGGTGAAGTGGAGGTCCCCTGATTCACATTATCTGCCTCACTGTAAGATGTCAGCAGTAGTTTATCTGTGTTGATTGTCCCTTCTGGTGCTGAGTTCTGGCTTTATTGTGCAAATAGACCTGTGCAGGCTGACATTTTAGTGAACTTCTATTGTTTTATTTAATGGAAAAGTTGCCTTTAGAGCATCAAAAGAAATTGCTTATAAAGAATATGGTAATATTACTTTGGGTTTTTTAATGAGATCATCTGAAGCATAATTTGAGCAAGGAAAATGGGCTCTTCAATCGTACATGAAGCTGTACTAAAAGCCAGGCTGCTGTCCATTCCATCCAAACATCTCTGAGCACCTCTCTGAAGGCTGATGAATTGAACAGCAAGCCTTTGCCTGAAGAGTGTAATTCACAGCTCTTGTAAGAGAATGTATTGTCCTACCCAATTATTATTATCAGGCTAGATGATAGTCAGATTCCCTTTGTATTCAGGTGCTCTTGTAAAGCTGAGCAGGGCCCAGATGTCTATTCTGAGAAGCTGCTGCACTGTCCTTTCCTTCTGCAGTAAACTGCTACCAGCTTAGACCTAGGAATACAGTGCAAGCATCCATGAGACTTTAGTGTGTGATTGTAGTAAGGTGATTGTGACTCTTCACTCAGCAGCTTCTTCCTGGGGTCTGAGAGATCAGTTACTCAAGAGTAGTCTCATACCCAGTTGTGCTGATGGTGATTAAGCAAGTCATCATTTCAGGGAACTGGAACAATTTTTGTCATGGACATATACACTTCTTGTTGGCATTTGATGTGTCTAACTTGAAAACTTGATGTATAAGTGACTATTTCATTTTAATTTGTCCTTACCATCTTAAAAAGCTCTGAGAGGTGAAAACACTGGACTGTTACACTTGACGGTGTATGCTAATAGGCTTGAACTCTTACAGGGCTTCTTTTCCCTGAAGCCACTGGCACCGTGTTGGTATTAGTGGAGAAATGCTGCCACAACCAATAAATTGAGTTTCCCAAGCAGGTTCTTGTTTTCCAAAGTGTGGCGTCCTGGTTGAGGTGAGTGAGTACAGGAAACAGGTCCTACACAGTTCATGATCTTAAAGGGAAGTAGGTTCTCGTGGCTTCCCAAGGCATGACAAAGAAAAGGATGAGAAATCTAATGCTGCTTTACATCATGAACAGGATGTGACACTTGCTTTAATCATGTAAATGTGCCCAGAGGCATGCTGATACATCAGTGCACGTAGGTTCTTTTGCCTTTTACTATTCTTTACTGGCTTATTTGCGTTTTAGAATTTTTCAGGGAGGTAGTAAATTATAAAGGATGTATGTATGAAGGCAGAGGGATCTCAGCTTACTCTAACACTTGTTCCACGCTCCGTGCTATCTTTTGCATGTGTTGCAGTGTGTCCAAACAGATGGCATGTGGCACTCACTTTATTTTTCTTTGCACCCAGGTTCACTTCCCTGATGTTGAACGAGTGGAGTGGCTGAACAAGGTGAGGAGCTCTGAACTCCAGCTGGTGAGGCCACCTGCTCTGAGCCGCATCCCTCCCATCCAAACTCTGCAGGACAAGTCTGATAAAGTTATCAAATTCCTACTACAGTGTAGCTCAATTGTATCAGTGTCTGTACTGAAGTGTGGCGTCACTTAAGTGTGGAGCTCCACTGAAGTTGAGAGCCAATGTGAGCCTGGTTGATACAAGTTTGATAAATTCAACAACACTTCATTCTGAAACTTAAAAGAAAAAGCAAGTGTTTGTGTGTATATATGGATACATAGCGTGTGTATGTTATTATTATTATTGTTGTAGCAAACATAGTGGTATCTTCTTTTACCAGAAGGGTTCCCAGAGAGCACTGAGGCAAATGCTCCCATCAGCAGGTGTGGTCAACCTCTCAAAGCCAAACAGCTGAATCTGCAAATTAGCAACCAGTGACTATCCTCTTTTTTGGGTTTTTTTAGTAGATTTTCTTTTTGTTATAAAAGCTTACCTCAATCCTCCCTAAATAAACCTAACTCCAGGGAACTTCGTGACACTTTTGAGTAGTTAGGGACTGTTGTACTTTAGAAATTTAACCCTGGGCTTTGTTGGCTCCTGTGGTTAGAAGCAGTCAATAGACTCTATGCTGCTGGAAACTCACCCTTCAGTTCCTGAAACAAATTCCAGTTCTGAGGAGCTGAGATGGATCCTTCTATAGGGATGACTTAAGTGCACAAAATTGACTTGGTATTTCTAAAGGGACAGATATTAATAGCCGGGGTTCTGTAATGGGTGTGTCTGTTTCTCACAGAAGGTGTCTTACTTAAAGAATCTTCAGTGTGTTCCTGCTTTTACTGTTCTTTAGGTCCTTGTACAGGCTTGGCCATACTTCGGAACAATCATGGAAAAAACATTTAAAGAAGTTCTTGAACCAAAAATCAGAGCAAAGAGTGTACATCTGAAAACATGCACCTTTACCAAGATCCACTTTGGCGAGAAGGTAGTGGGGATCTTTTGAAACACTTGTGGTTCACTCTTTTCTGAAAAGTTCAGATGCAAGAGGAGTCAGGTGTTCAGCTTTTTGATACCTGTGTTCCCTCCTCACACGTCTTCCTACTCGCTGTCTGTATCCTGGGCCTGGAGATAAAAAAAAAGGGCCATATCCACATTTGTTTCTGTTATACCCTTCTGACAGGAGTTTTCAGTGCTTCCTAAGGCTTGCAGGATGGGCTGCTTGCAACCAGCCCTGTGTTTGAGGACTGCCAAAGCTGTTCTGTCTTTAATGGAAAAAAATAGTGTGGTATACTCATACTTTACATGCAATTTTGCAAAGTATTTCATGAATGCTTCTGTACTCAAATTGATCAAAGTGTGTAGGCCTTTTCACTTGTGCTTATCCTGATAGATGTTGACTATGTTGTGTCTTGTTTGTCTCTATTTCAGTGCCCTAGAATCAATGGAATAAAAGCCTACACCAAAGAAATTGATAGAAGACAAGTTACCCTAGACCTACAAATATGGTAATGTTGCATCATTGATTATGTTGATGGTTCTTAATTTACTGCCTGTGTATCTGTCATGCTGGACTGGACATGGTCCTCTAAGATGAGCCTAGAATGATATGAGATAACTGTCTCCCAGCTGGATGTCCTCAATGCTTACAGAAGTGAAATGTGCATCAGCCTCTAAACCAGAAATAACCTGCACAGGTCTAGGTGTTACCTACTCTGGCCCATCATGGCCTCCATGAGTATAAGAACGTGTCCCTTGGCTTTGCCATTGATGGCAGTGAGAACCCAAGTTTTTGAACTGTGTTTCCTGTTCTCAGGAAGGCTCTCAGGTATGGAGGTGCTCAGTCTGTCTTGCCCAGTAGGGTTTCTCATTAGTCCAACCTCTCCAGTTCTTCCAGAACTACTTGCACTATGTTATTTTTTAATTCCTTCCTCTAGATTAATCCTCTTGTTTTAGTCACCATTTGTTCTATGTGCCATCCAACACATTTGCTTTTCTGATTACAGCTGTTCTCTGAGCAGAAAACTGCCTCTATCTCTATTAACAGCGACAACAACAAAATTAGATAGAACATTTAATACCTCCCAGGCTGTTTTGAATGAGCTTGTGTGTTTTGTTAACATCAGAGTCATTGCAGAGCTAAACTCTCTCCTGGTTTAGCCCTGGAGTATGGAATTGCTGGGGGAATTACCTCTTGCATGCTGCTGTAGCTCTGTAAGTTTAGTGGGTGACTGAGCTGCCTAATTTAAATGGCTTTTCGTGGTAGTGCCAGGAAAAAACTGTGAAATTACGGACTGTCTTGGCAACAGCACAGAGCTCCTCAGAACTGTGCCTGCTGCTTAATGTGGCAATGGCATGGCAGCATCCCCAGCCCTGGCAGAGCACTATTGCTCCCTGTAAATCCACATGCTTGATTTTCAGACAGGTGTTTCAGTGCTGTCAGCGAAGTGCTCTTTGTAATAGCCAGGTCAGTGTTAGGGCTTTTGGCAAATCATTTGTGCTTTCCATGTTGAGATTGAGAGATCTGATGCCTTTTAAGCCTTGAAGAAGGTTGCTGCTGTTCTCTGCTAAATTGCTTCTTCCACATACTCATTTTCACTGTCTTTTAACAATCCTCTGCAGAGGGATTCCCCCACCTCTGCATTCCTGTCCCTCTGGCAGACCCATCAACATCTCCAAACTGACCAGGCACTTCTGTTCCTCATGCTGCATTTCTGTTCCTCATGCTGATGATAACTTAACCTGAGTTGATGTCATCTGATAACCCCAGTAGTTTCTGTATTCACACAGGAGGGTGCAGTCTGCCTCACCTCTCTGGTGGGGGTCTCTTCTCCAGGGCTGCATTAAGGCCTCAGCTACACTTATGTTCATATGTTAACATCAGTTTCTGCAACTAAGCTGTGTTGTGCATCCTGCAGTGTCTGCAGGAGATTGTGTGTTGCTTTCAGGAACAGGGAGAGGCAAATCTATGAGCAATGGTTTTATTTACCTGCCTTTTTCTAGATTACCAATAGAACAGTTTTTTCTGCTACTTAGAGGAGATGGAGTTGAGTTGCCCCGGTGTGAGGCTGCCCTTCGCTCTGCCTCTTGGTCACTGTACTGGTGAGGTTTAAATGACTGATGTGTTTACAGGGCTGTGTGCTGGCATCACAGCACTGGAGAAGAGAGTGATGTGCTGTGGGTGCCTGTGGGGTGCACTGCACAGTGCTGGCACCACAGTGACTGATCTTGAGAGAAGCAGAGCTGTGTTGCAGTGGACATGAAAGGATTAACGTGTCTGCATGTTATAAACATAACTTCTTTGCCTTGGTGCTTGCTAGCTGTAATTTTGTGGGAGTTCCCTCACCGATGAACCACCTGAGTGTGATCATTTGGCTGGGTCACCACTGGCCAGGGCAGCTGCAGCAGGGAAGGCTGAGCAGCCACTTCACACAGGGTGCTGTTATCCCAGTGTTCTACAATCCTGCCTTGGCAGCGGCACTGCCCCACTCCTGTGCTGAGTTACCTGTTGTGTTCGGCAGTACCTTCCTTCCATCCAGAAATCTTGTCTTGCTCTGTAAATGCTTCTTGCTTTCAGTCTCACAATAGTACAGGAGAACAGATTTTTTCCTCTAGTTTTATCAAGAAGGCAACTAGTCCCTGAAGCCCAGAGTCTTTGATTTGACATGGAAAAAATACAGGAACAGGGTAGGAGTAGAAAAAACCTTTTCTTCTTACCCTTCCTTTGTGGTCTGTATGGAACCATTTGTGTAGTTTTATTAGCCACTCATAGACATGTGATCCATGAAGGGCTTTGTTTCACCTGTGCTCCTGATCTCACCAGCATGATGCAGCACTGACTGCTGTGGTTCAGTTTGGTGTCATGAGAAGAGGAGCTTCCTTTCCTCTGTGTTAAAATTGCATCCTTTGCTTGGGAAGTGTGAAAAATAGTACTTAGAGGTCCCTTATTTGTATGGGCTGTAGCTGTCAGCAGAGTCAGGGATGCAGAAGATCTGGTACTGCATGAAGTTACCAAAAGAATTTGGGAGGCTGCTTTAATTAAATCTGTTAAAAACAGCTTACATGGCTGTAGCATCAGAACATTGGGCATGGTTATGTAGAGCACTGTTTTGTTACAGTCCTGACTGTCCCATGCAAAAGGACTATATACTTCATTTTTCAAAATGGGAATTGTCCACTTGACTTCCTACAGCTGCTTTCCTTTCCACTAATTTTGCAGCTGCCTGAGCTGCTGTGTAGCCGTGTATTCACAGGCTGTAATCATCAGAGTTTCCAGGTATTTGAAAGCACTATTAACCCCCTGAAAAACACCTTGCAATCCAGTTTCTTCCTATTTCATTAACATGATTTAGTATTCATAACCATTTTTCATTGGAAATGTTCTGAATTTTCTTTTGCATGATCTTCTAAGGCATTTACAGTACATGAGATGTCATAGAAGAATAGTCTAATAATTGGTGTGTGTAAAAATTCATCGATTGAAATTTACTCTTAGAAGAGAATCTCTGACTTCCTGTCAGGTTTTCAAAGCTGGAAAGAGTCTCTGATGAAAGAAGTTAAAAAAAATGTGCAGCAATACTTTGAGCTTCAGTGGAGTTTGGGCTCACTGAGTTTGTAGGATCTTAGAAGAAACCAAAAGCATTTTGGAAACTCATCAGTCTTGAGCAAAAAGGGATGCCTGCTCCTGGAAGCCTGACTGGACAGGGAGGGAGGAAAGGCAGAGATGATCTGGCTTTTCACATACCCTGTGTTGCCTGGTTACGTTTTCTTGTCTCTCTAATTTGTGTAATTCTGCGTGTCCATCTCCCAAGTCCAAAGGCAGACTAAGCATAGTCTGTGTTACAAAGCACTTGAGAAGGTTGGGCCAAAGGGGGCTTGCAGCATGGGGGGCCATGAGAAGATGGGGCCCATGGGCAGTTGCTTTACAGGGAGGGAATTGCCCGGGCTTTTTCCAAAGGGATATGCAGACATCCAGGTTAGTTAAACCTGTCAGCTCTTGCAGCATCCCTGCCTTCGGCCAGTGGGTTGCCTTTGTGTCATAAACACTGGGCCCAGCTTTTCCACCCAAGTACAGAAGAGATACAGATACTTGCACTTGAACAAGGTCCTCACCCACAGCACAGGCATGTCTGCATCACTTTGAGCAACAAGTGATGTAGGAGAGAAACGGGTGATTCTTCCACCCTTCACAGGTGGGTAAAGCACAGTCCTGTGTAGGGTGGAGGAGCTCAGCCCTCAGGCTTTAAAGTGTCAAGGCCTGAGTTTGGCTCTGGCGTGCTCTGGGGCAGGACAGGAGAGAGCACAGCAAGGTTATGCTGAGCAGAGGAGCAGATGGAAGCATGAGCAGCTGGGACTGGAAATGAGGAATAAAACTAATAAACAAAGAGTGCATCCTTCCTACCAAGCACCCTGGCAGGGGAGTGATGCCTGTATGAGGCAGACTTAAGGACAATTAAAGGCTCAGGCTCTGATAAGACTTCTCTGACATCTAAATTCTAAAACATGATTGCATGTATTGAAATGTTACTGTAGAAAAGAGACATCTAGGACTGAGTGAGAAGAATTTTTGACTACATGGAAAGGTAGAAAGGCTGTAAACTGAAACACCACAGCTCTTACTTGTTGTTTTAGACACTTGCAAAAGCCAAATTAAATCCTCTTGGATTAATTACTGCAAATTGAGGAACTCATTTTGGCGTCTCATTTAGAATTTTATTGTAACAATGCTCTATTAGCACTCAGTGTAATGAGCTGTAAAATAATGTCAAAATTGTAGAAGTTAACAAACATAAAATAAGCTTAATTATGTCACTAGCTTTTTAAGAAAGATTGTGTTAATTTTGGCATGGTTTATGAGGTTGGAAATGAGAAATGAGAATGCTCTAACATTAAAGGCTTTAATCTGTGTATTATGAGCTCTTAAAATTCTGTTAGGTGACTATCTGTAAACAAATATACAAAGAACTTTGCTTCCAAAAATGGAGACAAATTCACAGGGTTGCACATTCTTGGCACTTTTTTTGGGGTGGGAGGGAATCTGTCCATGTGCAAATCACAGTGTGAATTTGTGGCAACTGCAGCACTATTTGCCCATACACATGTGGTCAGAGCAGAACTGTCCTTTTGCTTTGATTGTGAAGTTATGCATGCAGGCAGCAAGCACAGCACATTCACTGTGCCGCAGTACCTTTACACCCTGCTTTACCTGCAGGGTGTTTGTGTGTCTGCAGCCAGAGCTATTTCTTAGAGGGCTGAAAAGGAACTTGGTAACTCCCTTCAATTGTTTTCTGCCAGAGGCATCAACAGATCTGCGAGGTTCTGCTCCCTGGGGAGTAGCTATTGGTTTTTGCATAAGGTGATGTTTGTACTTTAATAAAAGTCTAAGATGCTTTCCAAATTGTCAAAGTACCGCATTCAGCATTTGCTTTATTTAAAGCCTGATGTTCTCCATGGCAACTGACCAAAATCTGATCTAAGTTGTTGTCTTTGAATTCAGCCTTAAGGAAACCAGGTTATTTTTAGTGATATATTTGTCCTTCAAGTGGGTTTTTGGGTTGTGGGCAAGGGTGATCTATGGGCTCTTTGGGTGTGGGCAAGGTGGGAACCCCATAAGTAATGTCAGGATGGCTCTGCACCACCTTGGGAGCTGGATCACCAGGTTGTGGGGTGGGATCAGGCTTTTGGCAGAGAAGGGAGCAAGAGGGCAATTGCTCTGACCTTGAATTTTGAATGAGCATCTTGGTCCCCTTCTTGGAACAAGCTTGCTTCAGCCAACCACCAGTCTTTTGAGAATGGAAAAGTAACCTGGAAATACAGATGTTGCTTTGATATTTTACAGGTACATCAATATCCCAGCTGACTGCAAGGTTTCTCTTGTGAAAGATCTGACCTTTGTTCAACTTCCCCTTTTCAGTCACTTGAAAATCCATCTCTTCCTGTGGGGTCATGTTGTCAGTCCTTAAACTGATTTCATTTATACTCTGTACAGCCCCAGATTTCTCATGGGACTACTGCAAACTTGGAATAATGTGAGCATTTTCTTTCAGTTACATAGGGGACTGTGAGATTCACATGGACATATCGAAATTTAATCTTGGCGTGAAAGGTGTACAGGTGCGTGCAGTGCTGATGTTGTCTGTTCAAGGCTGTGTGGGGCAGGAGGTAGCACCGCCCAGTGGGGAGGTCATGACACTTAACTGGGAAACCAGCAACTATCAGGATTGGAATGATTGGTTTTATCTCCTTGTTCTTGGCTGGGGAAATGATGCCTTCCGTGGAAAGCACTTAAATACCGCTTCTAAGCTTTGTAGTGTGACTTTTTAACAGGGTTGGGGCTGAAGCATTGAGCATGTGTGGGCCAGCATCTGCCACCAGAGTTCAGGGGAGCTCAAAGTGTTTGTAGAGAACTTCAGAAGAACCAGGATGTTCATAAACTGGTGTAGATTAAACTAACAATCTGTTCTTAGAATGTTGAAACCCAGTAGACAAATGGCTCCATTGTATGGCAGGATTGTAGAGAGACTCCACAAACATAGAAAGCATTGCCTGATATCAATAGCAATGGTTTGGGGGCAAAACGTTTATTGTTATTAAATTCTGAATAAAAATACTTCAAATAGAATTTCTAAAATAATCTCCATCACTGAAAAGCTCACAATTTTGAAGCTGCATCGTGAGAGTGACTTAACACTCAGCTTTCCTGTTCTGTTTGCAGTTGTATGGGACGTTGCGGGTGATCCTGGAACCTCTCCTAACCGATGCACCTTTTGTTGGAGCAGTGACCTTGTTTTTTATGCAGAAACCGGTGAGTCAGGAGTGAGCTGCTCTCTGCAGCCTTCTTGTTCTTGGTCCTAGTGCTTGGACAGGTCTTAGGTGAGTGACACAAGCTGTCCACCACTGGTAACCCAAACTGCATAACTGTGAATGCTTCACAGTTCAGGTGCTTAAATAATGAAGTCCTGATTGTTCAGTGCTCCTCTTGAACTCCAGGAGGATGTGAAGTAATTTGTCCTATGCTTTTGTAGTAGTGCCTGAACAGTTACTTGCTTCACTCTAAGAATGGGAGGACTTTCTTGTGGTGGCAGCACAGGACCCATTTCTGAGGCCTTCGCTTCAAGGTTTCTGGCTGATGGATCTTCCCATTCACAGATTTTAAATGCAGTCATCTTGGAGACCATTCAGTCATGGCTGCCTTTTAAAAGCTTGCCTGTTTAAGGTCCTGTGCTTTGTACTGAACTGTGGTTTAATAAAATATGAGAAACCTTCTAGTCTTGTAGGAACCAGTTATCTTACGACACATAGCTTTGCTTGTGGTTTATTCTCTGCTTGAGTTAATGAAAGTCATGCATTTTTGATCTTGAATGAGGTGGTTTTGTGTTTAGATGTAGCAATGTTATTTTAACACATGAAAAAAACCCTCTTTTTGTTTATTGTACGAATAGGAATACAGACTCCTGAAATCGGTGGTATTTGTAAATCCCCCTGCCTCAGGGCAAAGCCCAACCCCTAAGTGAAAGGATGAGGACACAACTTCAAAGTCTCACTAGCATTGTTGAATTTCCTTCATGACCCCAGGGTGTCTGCCAGTGGCCATTGCTAAGGGCTGAATGCTGTCTTTCCTTCTGCTTGCAGGTTAAGTTCCAGTGATACCCTCAGTTCAGGATGGCAGATAAAATAGATAATGGAATTGATACCAGCTGCTCGTTCTAATGTACAGATGCAGTCAATTGGTGGTGCAGGTTTTCCTTTCTTTAAACAGCTGGCTTTGTTCTAGAAGCATTTCCCTTTTAAATTCTACATTTATTTTGAAATAAATTTTAATAGATCTGTATAATGTTTTCTTCCTGATCTTGTTGTAGCATCTGGAAATCAACTGGGCAGGCATGAGCAACCTCCTGGATGTCCCAGGGATTAAGTGAGTGTCTGCTTTGCTTTACTTTATTCTCCTTTGAAAAGCCTTTGGAAGTTGGGATGTTGCGTTCTTCAGTAACCATCAAAGCTGTTGTTGAGAGCATTCTGTGCAAGGTGTTGTGTTGATGTTCATCCCATTGTATCTGGCTGTGGCAAAACCTGAGGAGAGTTCTTTATACATTCTGTCAAAACTGTTTCAATCACTTCGTTGCATTTAGGATGGAAATAGTAAATCCCCCAAACGATGGTGACTTATAAACTAAAAAACAAGCCCTTCTGTTTCCCTTGTGCCAGTTATTTGCAAAGGTAGATGAAGTAGGTTTAGACTGGCAGTCTGCTTATTTTTATTTACAGTAAAGTGAAAAAAGGCAAGGTATCACCGAGTTGCAGTCCCTCTGACAAACTCAAGTACAATCTATGGTAAAGAGAACTGCACCAGATTTATAAGGAGAAAAGTTATTTTCTTTCTGTGTAATCTGCTCACCTTTTAGGTGTAGCTCTTCTCCAGTGCCTCTTGGGTTAGTATTACATATATAAAACTTGCACAGCCAGGATGAAAATCTTAGTGGGTTTCACCAGATTGGGGATTCACTTTGTCCTTCTTCCTTAGTGTAAGGAGAAAATTCTGTTACACAAGAGAAAAATACATTGGGTTACTCAGCCATTGCTTTTCTCCCTTTCAGTGCAAGTGCAGACACTTCTGTTCCTCTCTGCTCCCCTGCAGCTCATGGTTTGCAGACTCATAGGAAGTGTCTGGCTGCTTTAGGTGCCAGTTTATGCATTAAAGATCCTCTGAAGGCTTTTGATGTTGAGTGAGAGGAAGCTTTCTTTTTGTCTTAATTTGAGGCCTGAGTGGCCTTTTGCCCTGAAGTTTGGCCTGAGAGCTCCAGTTTTTATCAGAGGAATTAATCTGTTCTTTTCTGACTTGGTTTCCCTAATCTTTTGCAGGGGGAAGGCATGTAGGTGTTCCAGCCTACAGCCTCTCATATAATTAAGTGCAAATTTGGTGTCCTAAATTTTTACTCCCTGGTTCTCCCACACGGAATTGCACACAGAAACCTTTGCTTGTTCCTTAGCAGTGCAATGAAAGCTGGGAGCAAAACATGCCTGACCACGAATGGGCTGAAGTACAGGCTGAACAAGAGCCCTCCCTGTCAAATGAATTTGGCTCACTTAAGACAGCAGAGGAACTGCATGCAGTTGTCTGTCCTCACACACAAGCTGTGTTTAGTTGGGTGTACCCTGAGACTCGAGAGAGGGTACAATTCTGTGACATTCCTGTGGGGATTTTTTTACAGAAAAGCCAAGAGCCTGACCAAGGTTCCTGGTTTAACATTTGGAGTAGAAGACTTCCCTTATGTTCTTTCTGTGTTAATCCAGCCTCTGTGAATTGGGACAATTTTGTTACACAGTCTAACCCTTATAAACACTAGATCTGTCAAGAGGATGAGTCTTTGAGGTACTTGCTGCTCTTGGATTTTCATCTTAATATTGTCTTTTGCGCATGCCATGTTGTAGTGGTGTGTTGAAATCCTCTCATTAATCACCTGGGAGTACTGGACGTCTGTGGTGGCCATGTACTTCTTGTACCTGCCATAAAAAAAGAGCAATTGTAAAGAAAAGATTTGAACTGAAAAACTAAAAATGTGCAAGTTGTAATTAGGCTGGAAAGTTCCCTGAACTCCAAGATAGTGCCCTCAATTCAGCCAGTGTGATCTCCAGTTACTTCAAATGAAATTTTCCTTCTTAGTGCAAAATCTGCCAAGATCCAGAACCTCATCTGAGAAACGAGCTTGGTTTTCTTTTTTTTTTATGTGTCTGGCTTCTTCTTCAATTTTATGAAAAGGTCTCAGCACGTGGCCAAGAGTAGGCAGCAGTGTGTGCTGAGGCCTTTTCTAAATCTAAAAACAAACTACCTCGAGGCCTTGAGCCCCCTGTGAAATGCTGAAACTTCCTGGTTCCCTTCTCCCCTTGTCCATCTCTGACCTTATTCCTAAGGAAACCCAGAAGGCACGTGAGTTTGACCTGTTTGGGTGTGTGCATGAAGATTTCACCCAGCTAAGCTCCCATTCATCTTTACAATCTGCTAGAGCCAAATTCACACCCTGCAACAGTGATGCTCTATATTGCAAAAGTGCATCACAAAATTGAAGTTGAATGGCCACTCTGCAGCTCTTTCATAGAATCATAAACTTTGGAAAAGACCTTTATAGACCATCAAGTCCAACCATTAACCTAACACTGCCAAGCCCATCGCTAAACTATGTGCCTAAGCACTTTTACAGGTCTTTTAAATGCTTCCAGGGATGGTGACTCAACTATTTCCCTGGATGGCCTGTTCTAATCCTTGAAGATACATTGGGGGAAGATGGTATCACTTACTTTGCAATGCCTATTTCTTTCCTTGTCTCTCATTTTTACATTCTGAGTTATGACTGATTCTAGAGATTGAGGTTGCCTTTTCCCCCCACCTGCAGTGTAATGTCAGACTCACTAATTCAAGACTTCATTGCTGCTCGGCTGGTTCTACCAAACAGGATCACAGTGCCTCTGAAAAAGAATATGAACATTGCCCACCTGAGGTTCCCTGTCCCCCAGGTGAGTTGTTTTTTCAGTGACATCACGTTTATCTACCTGAGTGTGCAGTTGCCGCCATGTGGATGCATCCAAGCTTAGTGTCTTTGGATGCTGCATCAGCTCTTTCAACCCGAATTGTGGGCTTTCTGTAGGTAATATTTCAGAAATATAAAAGCAGTGTTGGGTAGTTCATAATTTGGGAAGGGGAGACACAGACACTGGGCGTTCCTACCCTCTTTACATGGCATAAGGAATCTGTACTCTGAGCTCATTTACCAATTAAACCTTTAGTCTGTAACTGAAGATCTGTGATACATGCAAATGAGAGGATAAATACATAAGCAATGAGTGTCAGGCTATTTAATATTTTTACTAATGCTGTGAAGGGGTGTTAATAGGGAACTTGGAGGGTGACATCTGTTTGTTACAGAAAAAAAAAAAAAAGGGAAAAAACCCCAACAAACAAATCTCCTAAATACTCAACATATCCAGATCTTCAACTTTCTTCATGCATCACATACCTAATACTCTTGCTAATGAGGATAAATATAAATGAGTGACAAAGACATGCTCCCTGTTGCAAACTTGCATCACTAAATTGAGGTGGAATGGCTCCCGTGCAATAAAATAAGAACCTGCCAATGAGTGCTTAGTTCCTCCTTCAGTCAGTGGGAGTTGGTCTTTACACTTGATTTGACTGTGGCTGTAATGCTATGTGCATATGTATGTTTCTTATTTAAAAATAAATTGAATATTATTTCCTACACAGTTATCTAGATTGAATTGTGCACTTGTTTAAGGGGGCTTTTTCCCCCCTCTAGCTAAATGATGGAAAAAGTGTTTTATTACAGCTGTCATTGGAAATGTACTGCATCAAACTACATGTCTTTGTGAACTGTCATGGTGACTACCCTTGCTGCCTGAAATAAACAGTTTTAGGAGGCAGCATATTATAACTATCCAAAGATTGCATTTTCATGACCAATTCTGTATCTTATTTTATGCAGGGAGTAATAAGGGTTCATCTGTTAGAAGCTGAAAACCTTGTCCAGAAAGACAATTTCCTTGGTGCCATCAGGGGGAAGTCTGATCCGTACGCTTTCCTCCGCGTTGGCACCGTGCAGTATCGGAGCAAGACAGTCTCCCGAGATCTTAATCCCGTTTGGAACGAGACATTTGAGGTACTGAACCTTTTGATCTTTCCATCTGTAGGATACACAGCCCTTTACATCGCTGTGCTTGCAGGACCTTCTCTTAGCTGACTGCACTGGGGCAGGTGCACTTCCTTGTTTCTTGGTTGAGGCATTTCTGTCCCTTCACCAAGTTCTCTCTTACATTGTAACCTTGAAATGTCATTCAGGTTGATCTGATTTACATGTGTGGGTTTTTGGAGGAGGTGCAAAGCACTGCTTTAAATATCAATCAGTGCATCAGTCTGTGCTGCTGTAGGCTGCTCTAGCATTGGTTCCTCTCTGCTTGTTAGGGATACCAGTTTGCGGGGTTTGACTTGTAGCTCAAAACCAAGCAAACTGAATGTGAAATATTTTCACCTATAATCAATTGTATTTGTTATGCAATTAACCACGAAAGAGCAGGGAATGTCCTTAATGTGTTAGACAGCTGTCAAGTGTTGTGTTCTTGTCTACAGCCTGAGCCTGAATAGGTATATGTGAATGATTTTTATTTTTAATCAATACCTCTTTCTCCTCTAGTTTGTTGTTCATGAAGTGCCTGGTCAGGACTTAGAAGTGGATTTGTACGATGAAGATCCGGATAAAGATGACTTTATGGGCAGGTAAATTAGCACGACCTTTGATCAGGGTCCAGTAGCCTCTGCTATGGGACACCTGAATTATTCATACTGGAAATTTAATACTGTTGGAAGTGATTCCCTTTGCCCAGATATTGATACCAAGTAATTGGTTCCTAGTGCAACTAAGGTTGAACAAGGTTACACTCCTGCAGGGAATCCTGGGAAGCCATTAGAAGTGATAGTTACTACAACACTTGAGATTTACTTGAAGTTTATTTTAGTTTTGGAAGTATTCCAAGGGGGAGACTTCAGGAGTGTAAGTGTGTTCCTGCACACATGTACACAGGTCATGTGGAGAAGCTGTTATTTGGAACAGACTTGAGAGTGGGCTTTTTGGGTGGTTTATGCTGTATGCCTCAATATACATTGAAATGTTTGCTTTTTGCCTTTCAGCTTGCTGATAGGCCTAGTGGATGTAATGAATGACAGAACTGTTGATGAGGTAAAGAGCACAGCTTATTTCTAAATGTGCTTGGTGGTGTATGCCTACATGCGCTCATTTGTGCTGCCCCTTTGCTACTATGGTGTTTCTTTGTGCTTAAAGCTTCCTTGCACACTTGCACTGTGGTATTTTCACAAAAAGATAATACCAAAGTAGCCATTACAATAACTTTTACAACCAGGCTGGTAACGCCAGAGAGCCTTGAGGTTAGCCTGAGGCAGCAGTGGGGTATCTTGTGTTGATACCTTGTGTCCCGTATGTACCAAGTGTTTTGTACAAAGCTGCAGATAAAGTTTGGTGAAGCAGCCTATTTGCTGAGGGAAGAAATTATCTGATCTTACTGTGGTTCATCCTGCAACTCAGCACTCTACAATGCCAGGGTGCCTGTCTTGCGCTGCTGCTGGTTGGAAATATCCACGTGCTTTGCCTGTTTATGGGTGTCTTATTTTAATTTTCTACTGCCTTGTACCTAAGTAGATGGACGTGCTACAATCTAAATGTCAAAAATGCAAGCTAAGGTGCTCAGAGTAAAATTCGTGTTGTCTGTTGTGTGTAAGTCTCAGAGTCTACAACACATACATAACTGCTCTGCCTCTCAGTTCTCAAGTTTCTCTTTGTTGTCTCCATTTAGTGGTTTCCCCTAAGTAAGACAACAAGTGGACACTTGCATTTAAAACTGGAGTGGCTTTCACTAGTAAATGACCAAGAAAAGCTACATGAGGTGAGTATATTTGCTTGAAGGATTTACGTACTCTGATCCCTGTCCAGTCATCAACAAAGGAGTGTGTAAAGTTAGAAACCCCAGGCAAACTCACGGGAGTTTATTTGTGTCTGGCAAAGTTTTGATGTGATTCCCTCCCTGCTGCTCCTGCAGAGGAAGGGCATTTGCTTGTCCCAGGTCTCTTGGTAATTCAGGAGTAACTCAAATCAGGCAGCTCTTTTTGCTTGAATTAGCGAACCTTTTTTTGACTCACTGCAAAGTGGCTTCTCAGGGTTGTTTTCTTTGACAATTTTTCTCCTCCCTCTTCATCTAGGATTTGTGTAGGACCCTGGACCCCTGAAATAATCTGTACTAGTCACAGGCAAATACCCAGCACTGGTGCTTGGTAGGGCCATGTTTCCAAATGGTGTGTTGTCTGTCCAGCAGAATTGCTTGGATAAAGCCCATCTCCCAAAGAAGCTGTTTCTTCATAACCGAGCAAAACCATTTTAGTTCCACTGAAATGAATAAAATTGTTTCCAGGCTTTGTTCTGCTGACACTGGATTCATGTCGATGTATGTGGCAGAGCATGTTTTTAGGTGTCTTGCACTGAGAGATTGACAAACATTGAAGGCAATGAATTGCAAAGAGTTACACATCTTACTGGTCTGCTTAGAACTGTCATGCTGTGTTGGCTTGTGCTCCTCTAAATTGCAAGTTTTAGGAGAAGGGCAGAGAGCTGTTTAGCCTTCAGAAGCTGCCCTTAGAATTTTATTATGTTTTACATTGACCTTGGTGAGTGATCATGAGTACTTAGTGTTTTGGTTTGTTTTATCTTTTTCCCTGCCTTTGCAGGATAAGAAAGGTCTGTCTACAGCAATTCTGATTGTCTACTTGGACAGTGCTTTCAACCTTCCTGTAAGTACAAGCCTCATGCAGCAGCCTTCACTCCTAACCTCCTTTTTTTAAGACCACAAATTAATTGTTTTAAATACTCTTTTACTAATTCAGAAAAACCACTTTGAGTATTCGAATGGTGAATGTGGAGCAAAGAAGATCAAAAATAACAAGTACCTCAAGGTAAAAATTATATTCTTCTCCCATGCTTGCAAAATAATGTTCTGGATTATGTGGTATCTGAAACTGGTGGTGGTTAAAAAGAAGTAATCTCTCCACTGTCAGAATCTAAGTGACCAGGGGTTCAAAGTAGTGATTGAAAGGCCACTGCAGTGAAAGTCTAGGAGGCCAAAGCAGGAATGCAACACAGAAATGTTTGATTGTGTGTGTGGTTGTCTTTCTTATGCAAAAGAGAGCCTCCAGACATCAGGTAAGTCATAGTGTCCTTGCTGCTGCTCTTTCTTCCCTTGCTGAGCTGTTCCAGCTTGACATTGGGGTGGAAGGAATGTGCTCATTTGTGGTAACTTTCCTGTCCACTGGAGACATGGCCACCAGATTCCTCGCCCCTTGGTTTTAGAGGGATTCAGAAGCCTCTCTGTCATTCATACCATCTCTCTCATAGCTTCTGTTTACTTTTTTCCCCACATACTGTATTTTGCTACTGTGATGTAAATGGCAGGTATAGGGAAGAATGTCTTTCTCCCTTTTTTCTTGAACAGGCTATACACAAGCACAGCTCTGAGCTATGGAGAAAACTTCCCATTCTCTCCAAGTAGCTCCTCTCCTAAATACCATGTTTACAATTTAGATGAGTTACCAGCACTGTGATACACATCACATTCAACCATCCTTAATTCTGGACCTCATTGTGTGAACTTTGTGTGTAGTGTTGTGCCAAGACGAGAACTTCAGCCTTAACTTCTATAGCATTAGTGCAAAGAGGTGCAAGAGGTTCAGTATTGTTGTCTCTGGGCAGGAATTGTTATTTGATGCCAAAGATTCACTTCCAGCTGCTTTAGAGCAAGTCCTGAGCCTTGGAAACCAGTTCTAAGAGTCCTGGTTCAGTCAGGAACGATCAAGATTTCCCACTGAGCCTTCAGCTCTCCTCTCTGTTTCCTCCCAGCTTCTGACAAATTTTTAACTACTCACCCGTTGAAACCTTAATACATAAAACTTTGGCTTAAATGTGTACTCTTGATGGTGGAGGGTAAGACTGTGCTGTTATGGCTGGAGGCTTTCCTGTGTGCAGCACTCCTCAGATATCCCACATCTGGAAAATATAGTCAGCTTTCCAGCAAGTTACTTCAGGTAAGAGTAGTGGTTTGATATTGCTTCCTGTAAACTATACATCTCTCAATCTTTTTTTCCTGCCTTTTTCTTGTTTCCTTGTATTAAATGACAGAAGATGGAACGAGAACCTTCCTCCTTTGTCCTGCTCACAGTTGGGAACAAGACTCAGAAGAGTAAGGTGAGGCTGTTTAACTCTTCCGCTTTCATTAGATACTTTCCATCTTATGGGTGACTGCCTCCAAGTAGCCCCCAGGAAGGGAAGGACTTCTTGTGAAGCTGACATGAAGAGCTGTAGCTGTAGTGATAGCTGCAGAACTTGGGAGTGGAACCACTGTATCACTGAGTTGTGGTGGTTGGAGGGTGTCTGATCAGCTTCTGTACACATGTGGAGTTCTGTGCCTGTGTCCAAGAGTTCCTGTTGGCCCAGACACTCTAGTTCTATGAGGGTTGAACAGGAAAAACATAAGTCTCCAATCTAGCTCATGGTTTCTCAGAGCAGGGTGTCATTTGCATCAATCTGGCCTTTACTCCTTCACCAGTTTTTCCTGGCTCCTGTGTATCACAGTTTTACTGATTTGTTTTCCTTCGTTCCTTCCACCTGCTCCACTCGGAAATTGGGTTCTGCTTGCATTTTTACCTTTTGTGGCTTTCCCTTTCCCTACATCACCTGCCTCTTCTAAGCTAGATCAGACTTCCAGGCTTTCCCTGCTCCTTTCCACTTGCTGCCAGCACTCATGGCCTGGCAGGGATAGCTGGTTTACAGAGCAGCTGCAGTCCCCATGGGTGCTTTCCATGCTCTTTCATCTTTGAAGTGGATGGTGCTGAAGCTGTGCCCTCCTACTCTTCCCACGAGTTCTACACCCCTGAAACTTCCCCTCCAGCTTTCCTGCACTCCATGTCAGATCACTGTGACTTTGGGAGCTGGCTCAGAGTGCTGCAGGCTGGAAGCAGCACTCTGGCTCTCACTGGGTGGGAAGGTGGGAGGGAGGGAGCGGTGCCTTGCTGCAGGTGAGGCTGGTCCAGGCAGCGCTGGTGGGGCCAACTGCAGCTCACTAGACTTGTTCTTTGGCATTCCCACACCCCAAAGAACTTGTTCTGGTTTTGCCAGAGACTTTGCTTCCATATGCTTCTGACCTGGAATTTCCACTCTCTCCATACAGCTGGGGTGTAGCATCACTGAAGGTCACCATGGCGCTCTCTGGTGATCAGTGTCATGGATTCTTTGCTTCTCAGAGACTAAGCTAATGCATGTTCTTGTTGCAGACCTGCAATTTCAGCAAAGATCCCACTTGGGGCCAGGCTTTCACCTTCTTCGTCCACAGTGCTCATTCCCAGTCGCTCCACATTGAGGTGAGAGAAAAGCCTTTCCTTTGAAGACCAACTGCACATCTGTAGGAAGAAACCTCTTCTATGGAGCTCAGTGCTGGTTGTTTCTGTGTGGGCTTGTCACATACTGGGTTACTCCTACTAAAAGGTGGAAGAAGCACCTGTTGTTGCACAGACAATTCTGTATTAGGTAGTGGTGGTATCTACCTTTTTTGGTATCTACCTTTGTTCTAGGATCTTGTAACATGCAGTATCTTAGTTCAAAATGTGGGATGTTTCTGACTGCAAAGTACAAAGGACATTTTATGCAAGTCTGTGTGTAGTAAACATATCAATATTTTGCTGTCAGAAATTGCAGCCTTCATGATTCTCAACCAGAGCCCTACCTCTTCACCTCTGTGTTCTGGCTCATTAAGCACCCCTCTCTCTTTAGCAGGATTGCAGTCACAGCCAGTTCTGTGTCTGGTCACTTGGCTACAGAAGGGAATTGAACTCGGAAGGTGTATTGAGGTTAAATAGGCTAAACAAACTATTACCTAAAATACATGTAAAGATTTATACCACTTGCCATCTCAGCTGCTTAGGACATTGTCCCCAAATCAAGTAAGGAAAATCAAGTAAATCTCAGGGCATGTTTTTTCTGCTGAAGCAGTTCTTTCTCTGCATAGGTAGAGATGGGATTTTTATTCCAAATGTACTAACTTGGTACACTCCTGAAATAATGGCATCACCTGTTTGGATGGAACCATACAGAAGTAAATAAGCTAATTTTGGTTTCTGTCTGAAATACCTTCTTGCTTTGCTGTTCCCAGTGGTATGCTTCCTAGTTTCCAGCTAATAAAAACTTTTGTTTCCTTCCATCCCCCAGATAAAAGACAAGGAGCGGGATAGCGCCCTGGGAACTTCAGTGGTATGTCTCTCCCACTTACTTCAGGACCCAAACATGACTCTGGATCAGAGATTCCAGCTGGACCATTCCAGTTCAGACAGCTTCATTAAGATGAAACTTGTATTGCGGGTAAGCTGTTCTTTCCCGTATTCACTTGGCTTCCCCTGCAGAAGCATCCAGTTGTAACCAGGCAAAAGAGATGAAAGGTGGGTGTGAAGAAAGGCAGCTTTGCCTCACAGTTAAGTAGAAACTAGAAGTGTGACAAGGTATTCAAGTGCAATTAGGAGTGTATGGTGGAACTGAGAGGTATCCCTGAGGCTTCTTAAAACTTAGTGCAGTGCCGTGGCTGAAAATCTTCTCATGACAATAAAGAGAAAATCTAAGCTGGGAAAATCAGCTCCTGAACAGGGAGAGACATTGATGCTTGGGAACTGTTTCCTCACCGTGCTCTGGATCAGTGCTTAGACACTGCTAAGTACAAACACAGTAGAATGAGAGGAGAGAGCACCACAGTGAATCCCAGAGGCCCCTTTCATCTCTAATGGCAGATTCCTGCTGTTACAGTTTTGTGGTGAAATTTCCTCCTGGGTGGTAATGCTGGCATTCACCCCAGTGCTATGGGAGCAGCACTCACTGTCTTCCTTTGTGATTTTTAGGCACTGAATGTTGAAGAACCTGATCCACAAAGAGTCAAGGCTGGTGTCAATGCCTCGAAGCCAGGTCCCGTGCGTGTCACGGAGAAGGCTGGAAACCAGCAGAAGTTTGCCTCTCCACCGCAAGTCTCAAAAGTACCTCCCATGACCAAAGACTCTGCTGCACTTGAATCTCTGCCAGAAAAGGACAGTGGAGAAGACCTGGACGCTAAAGACAGTTCAGCAGCCCCTGTGCCAAGTGAAACTGTGTCTGGCCTTGATGAAGCAGAGGGCAAGCAAAATCCAGAGCATGGCCCGCCGTCAGCGTTGCCCAGCGGAGCAGCGGCCGTGCCCACACTGCCCGTCCTGCAGGAAATGAGGCTGGCACCCAGTGTCACTTCACTGGGGTCCCTGCCTTCTTCCTGCTTTGAATTAAGTAGCAGCAATCTGGACATTCATAAGTAGGTGTTCTTCCAGCTGAATTGTTCTTCTCTTGGGAAGGGTTAGGTGTTACTGTTGCATAGAGGTGAATTCAAGGCTGCTAAGTCATTTGGGGTCTTGGGTCTCAAGTCACCTACAAAGAATTGACTTAAGTATTCCAGTCAACAGCAAAGTAAATTACAGGGTACTGTCAGAGCAGGTGCAAAAGGAAAGTATTCACTCTATGGCTCTCCTAAGAGTGCTGCATGCGTTAGCTTTATGTTGTTGAAGAGCTTCTCACAGGATATTGGAAATCGGAACATCCCACTTCTGTAATAGCTTTAATTCTTGATAGGCATCTCTGGCTGCTTAAAGCTCTGAGTGTGTTTATCTAACACATTTTAAGGTTGATAACGCTGTGAACAAAGTTTTTGTGGATAGGTGTGCTTGTGTGTGTCCTTCCCACAGTGCTCAGTGTGAGGCTGCTCTGTCAGGCAAGATGGAGAGAAGGATTTGTCCCTCCTGGGGCGCAGAATGGAGCTTATGGAATCCATAATAAACAGAAGTTACAAAGATTCACCTCACTTAAGAGAGCATCAGAGTTGTTACAAACCTGAACATCAAACTCAGCTCCAGCTACAATTTGGTAAATTGGTGACTGGTGAATTCTCTAGCTCTGAACAAGTCTTAATTTGTGAACTATTTTTAAACCATTTTTAAGCAATGTTTTGGATTTTAAGCCACTTTAATAACATCGAGAATGAAATCTGAAAAAGGTTCCATTTTGCCTATACAGACAAGTGGTAATACAGCTAAGTGGTACTTTGCTGCTCCATCTACAGTGGGCCATGTAGGGGCTTTTTTGGCAATTTATTTTGTGGGTCTGAAATCAGATACCTGTACAGAAGGCAGGGATGGGCCTTCTGTGGAGCCTCTGTAGTCCAGCTGCTTCCTACATAGCAAACCTTAGGATGCCAGGAAGGATGGTGCCCTGCAAGTTGGTTTTAGTCTGTGTGTGGTCTGTATTTAAAAGCCTGGACTGTGCAATGTCTTGCAGCGGGACTGAGATGCCTCTGGGGGAGATCCAGCTGACCGTGCGTTACGCTTCCATTCGGCAGAGCCTCGTCGTGCTGGTCAACGGCTGCAGGTAATGCTTGTGATGGCTCAGAGAGGGAAGAGCTCTCTGAGCTGTGTCAGTCATCCAGCAAAGCTGGAGCAGAGCCACGTGCAGCAGGAGCTGCCTTAGCGCTGGCTGGCTTCCATCTATGCAGCCTTTCTGTGCCCAGCTCTGGTCAGTGCCAGCAGCAGGTCAAGGAGAGAGCACAGCGAGTTGTGCTCACTGCAGTAGAGATACTTCAACTGTCATCCGCCCAAAATTTCCTCTGAACAGCACTGACAGCTGGTGTGTGTCTTGGGGTGTCAGGAGATGTGATAAGGATTCATAGCTATGACTGAATATGTAATTATTAATTTAGGAACCCCAGTAAGTGGCCACACACTCAGGAATGAAAATTTTACCTAAAAGTTCTTAAAGTTTTATTTGCTTATGTTCCAACTCCTGAGCTGAATGGTTTTGGCCTGTGAAGGGTTGGTCTGATTCCAAGAGAGCCAAGGTACACACAGTGGGAGAACCTGCCTTGCTTGTCTGTATTTCTTTTAACAGAAACTTGGTACCCTCTTCGAATCGTGGAGTGGATCCATATGTTCGTATATACCTGCTTCCAGACAGAAGATGGACAAGCAGGAAGAAGACTTCTGTTAAGAAAAAAACTCTGAACCCCCAATATGATGAGAAGTAAGAAAATGTTGATTATGATTAGGGTTGGAATAATTATGATCTCTGTATAATGACAGGGCTTCCTAAGGTGTGCTGCTGTAGTTCCTAAGGACTCTCTTGTGAACATTTGCAGGTTTTCTGAAACAAATGGCACTTTGACTGTGATTTACAGGTCCTTGGGGCTGGCCTTGCTCTGCCTGTGGTGTTGTCAGTCCCCCTGAAGAAGGGTACACCTTCCCTGCCCCCAGGCTGCATTTGCTTCTTTGCAAACTGACATTCTCCTACCCATGTTTAACTCCCTGTCACAGCAGAGGCAATCTGCCCATTCAGGTACCTCCCAGAGCCTGCTGCTCTGTTCCCACTGCTTTGCCTGAAGCTTATTCTGGCATCTTTCCAAAGGTCCAAGGCAGAAGTACAGAGCCTTTTGAGACTGGACCACCCTTTGGGCACACAGGTGGATGTTGTCATCAAGGCTCCCACCTCTTTGCTGACAGTGTCACAGCTCTGCCACTGAAATGGAATGTGTTTTGCATAAATCCAAACACAGTAATGCTTAGAAGTAGAGCTCTTTTGAGAGGTAGTTTAAATCCCCTAATTAGAGGAAGGTACACGTGAAAATATGTGAATAGTGGGTGATCCTGGGTGGCTTATTTTTCCTGTGTTGTGTCCTTTCTGTGTGAGTCAGAAATGGAGAAAAGATTTTAAAAATTTTTTTTTTTTCCTATTAACACTCAAAACACCAAAGTTGAGGATCCTGCTTATGTCTATTTCTCAAGTAACTCCACTGATTTAGTGCCATCCCAGCAGTTGGGAACAGCAGCTTGTTTTCCTCATCTTCAGTACTGACGTATCCTGTGCATCCTCAATTAAGGATAATGCTTAGCTCCAAAACACTACCTGTTTCACAGCTCTGACTTGAGGAAAAGCTATTCAGGTGGTCAGAACTGGAGTGATTTAGCTTGGACTAAACTCACTTGACATTAGCCATGTGTGCCAGAGGCTTGAGTCAGAGCCATTAAGAATTTAATTGCCACAGGTTTCAGCCTTTGTCTGTTCTTGGTGTGGTGCAAGGCTGCTCTGTGAACTTGGGGGGTTGGCTCATTACTGTTTCCTCTTGAGTAATGGAAAACACGCTGATCTTCCATGGAGGGGGAAAATGATGTTAAATGGCATTTCATCATGGATGCATGTTTTCCTCCTTCCCCCTGGCACAGTGGACAGTCTGAACTGTGTTGCCATCTTTCATGTGGCCTGGAAGAGGTTTCCTGCAAAGTGAATAAAACCTAACTCTAGAATTGCCTTTTCCGTGTGTTCTTTCCCTCTTGAAGTCCTGGCCACTGATGCTGTACTCTGTCACTATATTCTGTCCACTGAATACAGCTCATGGGATTTTAGTTTTTGCCTTAAGTCTCTTCTTTTTAAACTCTACTTTTAGGTTTGAATTTTTTGAATCTTTGGAAAATGTCAAGAAAAGGTCCCTGGACATTGCAGTGAAAAACAGCAGGCCGTTCATTTCACAGGAGAGGAAGGAGCTGGGAAAAGTAAGTTTAAAGAATCTGCACTACAGACGTAACAGAGCTGAACACTCTGGGCTGCTCCTGAAATTCTGAAACGTGGCTCCAGTAACTATTCTCAGTAATAGGACTGGCAATCTGGAAACAACTTTTTTCTGCCAGATTTTCATCTGACATGAGGCTGTATCCATGTGGGAGCTGTGTGGTCTCATTTCAGGAGGGTTCTCCTGAAGTAAGCCCTGGTTCCTGGGCCCCGCTGCTGCCCGTGTGGGGAACAGCTCCAAGAGCATGAACACAGAACTGAGAAAGGCGTGGGACTAAACCCCACAATTTGCCAACAGTGCTTTAAGCTTTCTGTGAACAACTGATTCTGTGGAAAGTAAACTGCAATTGCATCTTCAGTGACAGAAAAATTTCCAAGTAGTGCTACTAGGAAACTGAGCTGGTTCATTCCTGCACCATCCTGGGAACGTGGGAAGCTCCTTTTTTCCTCAAGCCTGAGCTGCAGCCCTACAGCTGGAAAGTGGGTCTGACTTGGGAGGAGTGGTAACTTAGCTAATCAATTTATATTCTGAATAACCTACAAACAAATAAAATTTGCTTTTTAAAGGTGCGCATCGACTTGTCCCAGGAGGATTTAATAAAAGGTTTTGCACAATGGTAAGTACTCATCTCCATACTTCCAAACCCTGCCCAGTGCTTTGCTGGGAGCTTGCATGACTGCTGTGGGAGTGCTGGTAACTGGGCTGTGTTTGGGTGAGCAAGAATAATATTTGACCTGCAAAGGCAGGACTAACTTGAGCTAATCTGGTAGTTCTATCTGAGTTATGTGTTAATCCATTGGCTGTGCAGTGCCTGCCCTGTGAGACAGCTTTAATGAGATGCCTGTGTCAATTATAGTCTTCAGCATATTTTAAGTTGCCATAAAAGCCACAGGGGCACATAAGTAAAAGAATTTTGTTTATTAAAGTAACCTTGCAACAAATTTTAACTTGGATAAAGATCTTAACTAAATACTGTGATCAGCAATATATATGTATGATAAAACTTTAATTACAAAGCATTTATAGAAACTATTATAATAAGCCACTTACAGTTTTGCCTGTATGTTCATTGTGGTTCTGAGGTTTGTATGTTCATTGGTCCGAGGCAGAACAGAGAACGAGGCTTGGGTGTATTTTTCACTTCTATGTCTTTTGTTAATGGCAGGAGTTCTTCCTTCTTTCTCCTTCAGTGGAGCCCAAGGAATGCAGCGTGGGTAGTCCAAGAGCTTGCCATCCACACAGGCAGTGAGCCAATATTCCAATAGGAAAACCACATTTCCCTGGCCAGCTTGTGTGTGTGTCTCAGGGCAATTATGGGAAGAGGAAAAAAAGATGCATCCAAAGTTCCTGGTGAAGAGCTGAAGTTTCAGGCCATCTCTGGAGCCTCCTTTGCTGTGCTGCCTGTGAAGCACAAGCAATAAAGCAGCCCAAGTTCTCTCTACTGTGCCAGTTAAAACTTTAAGGAAAGTACTCAACTACTGTAATTACTTAACTTATTTTGTCTGTCTTGCAGGTATGAGCTGACAAGGGGCAGACGCAAGAAAATCTGATTTCTTCTCGTGTACATAAGTTACTAATTTTTCAACTTTATATGAATGTACATATCTCTTGTAATTAACGTGTTTTGCATAGTCATTGCAAATTTGAAGCAGGCTCCAGCTCAGGACATGCAAATTTAATGATCCTATTCGGGGATTAGTTCTCACTGAAGTTAAACATATTTTCCCCCACATAGGGAATAATTTGTCCTTAAAGAATAAGTCCTTTATTTTGCTATTTCTGGCAAATCCCCCCTCAAAGGACCTCTAAGTGTGAACCCTCTCTTAAAGAAGGGTTGTACCTGGGGATATTTTAGACTGTCAGCCAAGTGTCATTACTTTGCTTGGCAGTCTGATGGCCCTAGGAGCTTGTTCATGTTGTTTTAACATGGAAGTGTTGTACTTTTAAAAGAATACATTTTGAAACAGCATTCTTCAGCTGTAGGGCTCCAGAACCTGTTAAAAAAGAAACTCTTTAACACTAATAGCAATTATTTTTTAAGAAACTAAGAAGTTGGTATTCCACTGTTCAGAAGTACCTTAGCAGACTGTGGCTGCAGGTATGTAAGTAATGAGGTTCCAAAAGCAGGGAGATGAATTTACCAAGATATCATTAAGGTTTTAGTTTGTGACACCTTGACAGGTTTTGTCCTTTGTTACAGTACATTTCAAAATCTCATAAACCCAGATTCTGTCTGAGGAACAGCAAAGTTTTGTAAACTAAGCTTTATTAATATTGAGGCAAAATATTTTTGGATGCTTGGTGTACTTGTTTCTGTACAATAAACTTCTAATTGTCTTGCATAAGAGACTTGATCTATTCCTTTCTAAAACTGACTTAAGCAAATTTCAAGTATTTTTGGCCTAGATTACATTAATCCAGTCTGCCTCAGTCCATAATCAGAGAGAATACTCACTGAGTAACAATGTGTTTCCATCCCAAACTGATCTGGAAATGTGAACAACATTTTAAAAGAGGGTCTGCAGAAATCCAAGATTGAGCATTTGTGTAAGTGTGATGGCTATGGCAGTTAGGGCATCTTTACCTCATACTTACTGTGTCAGCAGCATTCAGAATGGTCAGAGTTTGCCTGGTGTTGTGCTGGGTTCAGTTTCCTGGACTGACACAGAGTATATTGGTTCTCGCCCTGGGATTGAGTAGACCAGCTGCTGGCAGTTAAAGTTTTCCTTAAATTGACCAAGAATTAAGAAAAACTAAAAAAATGCAGCAACTTTTATTTATGTTAAAAAATCTGGAGCTGTTGCTTAGGATAACAATGGTTGGAGGTAGCTGCAATGTCATGTGCACCAACAGGTAAGAGTTCACAGGTAGGAGAAATCTTGCTCAGGAAGAGCAGAGTCACCCATAACCAGCACTCCATTTCAGGTTTTGCACTGCAGGTAAAATATCATCCACATTACTGATCTCTGCAACAGAACAGAAAGCAAAAGGGTGACTCCTATGTACCCAGAACACCTTTGAGTTCAACCAAAATTCTAACTTAAACAGCCAGTGAATTAAATAAACTTCTCACTCCTTTTAATGCTTTCAGAAAAAAATCAATTTGGCTTATGAGTAATTTGATTAAGTAAATGCAGCCCCATGTTCAATGAAAATAAAGTGTTTTGGTCACTTTCTGAGGAAAGATGGAAAGAAGAGGAGAGTGAGGCAAAACGTTGAACCTTCCCTCACATCCTCCTCATGTTTTAGCACAGCAGGAGTAAACAAAACACTTCTTAACTGTTTAGAGCTCTATGATGAAGCATTGGCAGGAAGATAATTACAACAGCTGCAAATATTACTCACCTAGAAGACACAGCAAATCTTGAATGAGAGCTTGAAAGGGAGGAAAGAAGCACTCATGTTCTTCAAGTTTATTGATGATACTGGAATGGAAAGTGAAACTGTCAGGTAAGAGGTGCAAGGACATGGCAAGTTCATCCCCTTGGCTGTTTTGTTGTTCTGTATCATTACTTTGTGAAAACAGTGCTACTTAGTATATAAAACCACGGACACCAATGTTCTGTTCTCCAATTCTGAACGCTGCAGCCACCAAGGGAGCTGTCACAAGGATCTCTGATTTCACTGCTACTGCTGTATACGCATCCTTCCTTTCCCCCTCACATGGCACCAGGTAGTCTGGGCCAGGAACATTTGTCTGTGTATGCTAAAGATACTGCCTGGGGGTGGCTGGTATAACTGCCTTGGAGGTGGAGCAAGAAGTGCTTTATAAGCAGCTGTTCTCCAGTTAAAACTGAGAAATTAGAGTAGAAAGGCTGAGGGAGTATTGTTAACTCAGCATGTGTGAGACTTGCTGCCTGCTCCTTTTTTAGCCTGTCTGTAAAGCACATGCTGAATGCAAGCTCTTAGAGTCTGCTACCACCTAGTTGTGGCTGTCATCTGTTGAAGATATACCGTAGAAACTGGACAAATCCTGTTATTTGTATACAGCTTGAGGCAAACCCTGCCTTACAAACTCGTACACTTCAGTAGTACAGCTGAAACTTGCATCACTTTCTCCTCCCCACCCACGTGCAGGATTTGTCTCCTGATGAAACACGTATCCCATTAAGGCTTGTTTGATCACATTATCCATGCAAATCAGAGGGTGTTTTGGAACTTTATGGCCTCAGTTCTTCCCTCTGTCAGCTTTATCCTTTTGAAAGGATTCAAGGTTTGTTTCAAGCAGGGCAGTAGTAACTAACACCTGTGCTGTCATAGCTCACTGACCTTGTAACAAACAATGAAAGTTTCTTTCAGCATCAGTTTTTGCCAGTTCTCAATTACATCTGATGTTTGAAGAATGGTCAGCAGTGGAACAGCCCCACATACCTGTGGATGTCTTGAGTGCCCAGAAGCTGCTGTACCTGCTCAGTCACGTTGTTATTAATGATGTCACACAGTTTCCCAACAGTATCCACTACCACAGTGGGTGGAGCTGAACTGTCTGTGGAAAAACAAACACCTCATGATTCTTTAACAGTAATAACAGGGAAGTATTTTAGACACAGTTGAATTCTTGCAGATGGACAGATTTTATTTGGTTTTCATAGATCTGGGCATACACATTCCATCATTCACAGAAAACAGAATGCCCATGGTCAGAAATAAACAAATGTTAGCTAGGAATGGGGAATCTCACTAACCCTTTAGTGGCTAAAAGAATTTTGGCAGAGCTGTGTGTTCACAGCAGAGAGGGTACTAAAGTGCACCCTACAATGTCAGTGGAAATCAGCCAACTGAAATTACATATATGGAGAAGGGGTTATTCATTAGGTTCTTGTGACACAGCAGCCACACTACAGGGCTAGGCCAATATGGAACCTGCTTAACAAACGTTTTGTTAACACCCAGAACTTGTTTTGTATTGAATTGTAACCTGTCTGGAGTGCTGTGACCCAAGGCAGCAGCCTCCTTGTTCTTTTCTCCCTCAGTTGCAGAAGAACTAGGCTTGAACAAGGCAACCTCTGAGCTGCAGTGATTAGAGGGAGACGAGGTTTCCTCACGTCGTATGCTGGCTGTAGGCTGTAACACTGCTTCCCACCTTGAATGAGGCTCAGCAGCCCAGGAGCCTTGCTCTGGACATCCTACAGCCCAGCCCAACTGTTTAACCCAGGAACAGCAGCAGCTGCTGTTCTACAGAAGTTCCCACCAGAAGGGAAATAACCAACTACACCTCTGAGTACTGACAGTTTTTGACATTCAACAACGTCTTTTGGTTTTTAAGTTTAGCAGCCTAAGATGGAACTTTCTGAGGACTGGACCCAATTACACTTGAATGAATTACTGAGTAGAAATCTACAGCTGAGGCTGAGTTATTTTCTTTCTTAAACTTTTTATCTTTCAAGTGGAGAATGAAAGACAATTATGAAGTCAGTTCACTGAAAACAAAGCTTTGTAGAAAAAAGAAAAATTCTATTTCCTCTGTTATTCCCTTCTTCTGCCCCCCTGGTATTCCTCAGCAACTGCTAAAGGCTTACAAATAATGGGGATTTGCTATTTGAACTGTAAATTGACAGGAACGTATTTTTATCTTCCCTGTGAAGAAAACACCTAGTTAATTCATTTCTCAACAGCTCAACATTATTTTCTACGAAGAGGTCAGCTTTTCACTTGTCTCCTTTCTTTGGAATGGTGTGAACAAGCAGCAGGTGGTAAGTCTTTACCTAGTTCCAGGAGCTCATGGAGATTCCTCATGGCGTTGGTCATTTCCCCCAGCTTTATGTAAACCTCATTCATCCGTGGATAAACACCATTCAGAGAATTCACATCAAACAGCTTTTGGAAGTGAGAGACTATGGCAGACAGGGTTTGCAAGGACAGTGCCTGGCTGTTCTGGAGCAAGCAGGAAGAACTCATCAATGGTACTGCTTAACAAGGCAAGGGTGCTTTTAGCTGTGAAACATTCTTAAAACCACAATCTGTGTAGAGACTGAAAAACAGGTGTAACTTCCCTTATTAAATCTCAGCCTTTCCAATATTCTTAAATCGGAAGACATAGTTTCAATAGTTTTCAGGCACAAACATCCACCAAACTCAAAATACTCTTTTGAAAGCTTTCTTCTCTGTTGCTGAGAGAAGCATTAATGTATTCTCTGCCCTGAGAGCCAGAACAGGATAATTCCTGAGACTAGAGGGCAATGCAAATTCACTGCTGGTCAAGTGCCTTTGATTAAAGCACTCTTCCCCAAGGTGAATTTATCCATTATGTTAAAACAATCTTTGACTATTGAATATCTTCAAACAGATATTTCTTAAATGCTGCAAGGCTTTCAAATGCACCAATCTAATCACTGTGTGAGGAATGCATTTAAGAATTCCACAGTAACTTGTGATTATAAACCCCTGGTAAAAATTACCTTTTCCTTATTTTCTAATTCTTCCAAAATTCCATCTACTATCAACTGGAGATCTTCAACTCGTATGGATTCTCTCTTATCCTGTGGATCTGCAGTGTTCCAAGGCAGCAATTCCAGAGACAGTTTTCTCAAGGACCTATGCAAATCCTTTTAAAAGAAGGGAGGGATAAGTGCTTAAAGCTGTTTTTATTATAGAAACAGATGTTTTTCTGTTTCTCATATGCAGTAACATTCCAGCACTGGAGAGGGTAAGGTTTTAGTTTTCATGGAATTTAAGCACAGTTTCTTGCTGACATTCTTTGATTTGAAAAAAAAAAGTTACTGTAAAAAAATATTACATATGCTATGTATTACAGTTTCAGTGAAATACACATTTTTGTGCATTTGTATTTGTGAAATTGGTCACAAAGAGTTTGGCTTCAAAGAAAACTATTACACTTGTATTTGGATCAAAAAGTCTCTGTTCTGATGAGACAAAAGGAAGAAAGAGAATGCACCATCATTAACGTGTGGAATGGACTCTAAAGCTTCAGTGTTTTCTTAAGGACTCAGCCAGTTAACAAAAACTAATAAAATATTTACCCAGAGAAGTATCTCTGGTACATATTTCACATGGACAGCAGAATTATTTGTAAAATTTAACACCAAGTCAGGCAATAACAAAAGCTACACATAAAAACCCCCACAACCACACATAGGGAGGGATGGAGGAGTGGAGAACAGATGAAAGGAAGACCAAGAAGCAGAGTACAACAACGTGTTGTTACCTTTAGGGCCATGAGCTGATCTGCCCACATTTCTATAGTCAGTGGAAGGTGCTCAAATCCACATCCCTGTCCCTTCTCTTTAATGTAATTTTGCACTGGCCCTTTGCTGGGCCGGAATATTAATGGAGGAGCTCTTGGGCTTCGCAAAATAGAATCAATATGGGACAAAACCTTCAACAACAAATAACAAATGTTATTGCTCAAATATGTATGGTGTTTTGTAATAAAATCCCTCTCTATCACAGTCATGATTGTCTAAAAGTTAAATCATAAATAGCTCCAATATTACTATTGATGAATTTTACACATGCATTCAGCATGCAATAGATTCAAAGACTTAAACATATACTAGCTAGAAGATATGTAAAAGTAATGCAAATATATACTTCCCTGTGAAGGATATTCAACATTTATCCACTCCAGACATGGTTATTTCCACAGTTTACATTTTGCTAGGTTTTATTTAATTTGGGTGTTTTAATTAAAAGAAAAATAAAAGCCACTATCTCCTCAGGCATGTTTAAAACTGTAACCTAAGGATTTGTTTTGCCCAAGATCTTGAACAAATCCCCTGTCCTGAATGGACTTCAGCTAAATCATATTTACCAGCCTAGTGTCTGCTTCCTTGCTGTGCTTTCAGGTAGTTTACACTGAGACAGAACAATTAAGAACCAGCCTACAGTGACTGCCAAATCCAGGACATGACTCATCTTGCATATAGGACTCGATGGGCATTCTTAGCCTCAAACCAGCACGCTCCAGTTGACACAGCTAAACAGAACATGTGTAACAGTGCTGGAAACATGCAGAACAAATACAATTTGGGTACCTGCAAGTATTGCTGGCCAGCTGCCTGCAGCTGATTTACTCCTGCAACTCTTCCAGAGTCATTCTTTTCTTCTCTTTTTTCTCCAGTCCTGTTTCCTGAAGATCTGCACAAAATACACACAGTGGCAGCCTTAGCAGGAGATGCTGCCTTTTGACTTGATGGAAGAACCAGGTGTGTAGCACATCTACTCACACCTACAAAGTCAAATATCCACGTTATGATGCTGGCCAATAGAATTCCATCAGACCAAAGCGGCACAGATTGACAACACAACACCTAATGCAAATATCATTAATTTATCTCAAGTCTCCAGGACGAGGCTATGCCAGACTGCTTGCTGATTTAGAAGGGACATCACCAGTTTTTCTGTTGCCAGAGTTCTGCTATGGCTGAAGACTTAAAATCCAGAATTTTACTCAAGATATTCAAACTCCAAGCTGAGTCATTATTCACTTCTGCTGGATCTTTCCTGGCTTATTATACAAAGCTGACTACTCCTCTTCATTTAAATCATACCTACTGCATGAGAGAAAGACCATTTAAATATACACAATGTGTATATTTATTTTAAAGTTTAAGTGATGTCCTTTTCAGGCTGTAAAATATTTAACATCCAGTATACATATGCACAAATGACTAAGTGAAATTACAGATAAAAACACTTTGTTAATACTGGATCTTTAATATCTTTCATGTATTTTCTTAGCAATATTTCAGAAAAAACAGTCAGTTTCTAAGAATAATGTGGATATAACATCAGTAGCTGCAACATTTTGCCAACTCACACTTTTACATTCATAATCCATCATGAAACCAGTAGCTTCCTTTACAGCTCATGGAAGCAGCAAACACTACAGATGGCCCTGTACATATTGCCTGCAAAAGAACTTAAATCCAGAAAGACAAAATGAAATTAAAAAAACCACACTGCTGTGCCCCCATTTGGAGACCCTGCCATCATTTCAGAAATACAGAGGGCTTTAGAGGTCCAGCAGCACTTGCTGCCCATAACCAGGCTCCAAGGAATGCTGGTAAGGCACATGCTTTATAAGCTACTCTCTACATTACGGGTTGCAGAGTAACTTTGCCTTCAGAATTCCAGAGGATTCATGAATGTCCCTGAAAAAATATACATACTGGATAGTTTTCTTTAAAGTTTTCTGTAGTTTCTTCACTTGGTGCTTGTAAAATTTTAATTCCTGTGCAGTTGGCCTGTTAGAAAGAAAAAGTACCAAGTTATATGTCTTGCACTGGAAGGTATCTATAAAATTCATCCAAGCAAAAAAGTAAGAAAGCTTTGCCAATGCCAAAGAATCGTCCTGGAAAAGAAATTCTGCTACATTTCTACATGACAACAGCAATAAAGAGCAAACTAGCCATTAGCAGCTGTTATTAAGTAGGGAGGAGAGTGTGGCTGTTGCTGCCATATCTTATTTCTTCAATTGCAGATTTCACACTTCACTTTTACAATTGCTGGTGCTTTGTAAAGCAAAGTCTACTGAAATGGCCTTACAAAGGATGATACTTATCCTTTCTCACCTTATTTCCAAATCTTTCTTGAGATTTATGTTTTCAAGCAAAAGCTGCTCGTTCTTGGCTTTTGTTTCAGTAAGTTGCTTCTGGAAAGACTGCAACATAGACTGGGTTATTTCTTTCATTGCACTCATTTCATAATCAACAAGCTTGAACAATTTAAAGTATGTGCATGTTAAGAAGGGTTCCTAATTGCCTGTACAGCAGGTCAGCATGGATGAGGAATCAGATGATCGATACTAAGAGCCTGGTGCATTAGAACCCAGGTGGAGAACCGTGACGAAGGTCTGTGCAATCCTCAGCAGACTCACAACATTTTGCTGAATCTTTGCACAAGGACAGCAAACTCTGCCCACGGAGGTTACAAGTTCAGAAGACACAACAAGAACAAGGGACAGAAATCAAACGTTGATGTTCCTATGTGGCTCTTGGAGGGTTACCACTGAGAGATCTGCACTGACTTATTCTTGGCAGTTCCATACCGTGAGCAGGGCTTTGTAATTAGGAGTAGCATCTAGATTTAAGAACTCTTCCTTGTTTTTTACTTCTCTCTGCACCTGGTCTTCATCTTTTTGATACTGCCTATTGGGAAAAATAAATTGGTTCAGCTTACTGCAATTCAATTAGCTCAAAAATTTAAGTTGGTTTAGTTAGCAGTTATATATAATAATAACGTTTCCATAGACTACAAAGTAAATAGAATAGAAATTCTGCCCTAAGATCCATGCTCTAATTTCTGGGAAAGCTATTTCATATGCCAATTAAGTGCACTTATCCACAAGAGAAACTCTACTACAAGTAAATCCCATTTCAGTTTTCTCAATAGTAATCTCAAGCTATAGGAATGTCTCGGGTGTCTGTTTGTTGCTTTGTGCCATGCAGGCACTGGGATAGAGCTGAAAACCTTTAGTTTTGGGAGATCAATCAACTGAGCACAGCTAATGCAGTAATTCTGTCTGTGAACCATGGCAAAAGAGAAAAAGGAAAAAAACCAACCAACCAAACTTATAGCTCAAATATCTGATTACCCCAAACTTACTAACTGTCCTGGTCTCCTGACTGAGAAGCTGCTTAGCCTGACCGCCAATTATTCTCTGGAAAAATCCAGATTTCCATGACCATTACAACCCTTTGCTGTTTCTTACATGCTAGTGATATCTGGAGTGCAGAATATTTACTATGATAAGATTAAAAACCAGTAAGGGCTAATAAAATTTTGAACAGTAGAACCATAAGGCATTCAATGAGACCTACCTCAGCTCCTTTTTAATCTGACTAATCTGAGATTCATAATAATCAATTAGACAAAGGTACATGAAGAAAGGAAAAATGTTAATTTTGAATTTCAGATATTCTCAAAAAAGTCATACTGTGACCAACCCAGAGGAACAGGTCAGCTTGAACAGCTGCAGTGCACTTTGGAAGTGGCTGCTCCAAACAGTGGGGTTTCTCTCATACCAGACAAACATGGTCACACTTGGCCAAAACAGTAGAGACATTAAATCTGTACTAGTTTAGAAGTAGCAAAATATTTAAGAGGAGAAAACAGCTAAATCTGCCCACCAGCCTCCTCATCTTATGCCTATGGTTACCCAGCAAGATTAACAGAGAATATAAATAATAATAAAAAAAAGGTGCCAAAAATAATAATAAAAAAAAAATTAGTCAAAATAAAGTGCCTTGGGCACTCTGAAATTATCTGTTTGTGAGAGACAGATGAGAGAGCACAGGGAACCAAATTCAGTGATCCCTCCTCTCACACACTGAGGGCTCAAGGAAAAAGCTGAGCACACACAATCCCTTTTAAAAGCTTCCCAGGTAAACATTGCTGGCCAGGCCTAGAAAGCCAGGTGATATCAGCACAACAAAGCAATGGCTACTTGAGGCCTAGGAACTGGCAAATGTCTGATTGCAGCAGAGCTATGGAAATCCTACTAGCAAGACATAGCCTTGTGATACTGTGGGAACTTACCCAAAAGTACCTGGAAGCTCACAGCAAGGCTGCAGTCAGCAGTTGCAAACATCACTTCCCAAAACTGGAAGGACTCTTTATGGGGGGGACTAAAAGGTGGGGTTTGTTGTTTTTTTTATTTTTAATTTACATTTTTAAATGTTAGAATCCCAGGATGAGATCATCCTAGCAGACACTGCAGCTACAGAGCAGAGTGAATCATTCCCTTCCCTTTGCTGACATCTAGTGTGGGCAGTGGGTGGCAATTTTTTAATTTGTGCCATGGATTTATCTGGCTTACAATTTCACAGAAGGAAGATATCACTGTACTGAGGTACCTTTACAAGAATTCACATTTCATCTTGTACTCCTATGGTCTCCAGATTATTTTTTTTTCACATATAAGTATCAAGAAGCATAACTTTAAAATCTGTTTCTTCATTTAATGTTACAGGTGGTTCGGCAGTATAAGAGAGTCACTTACCGCTCATCCAGGAGAGACTTGGGAGCTCTTTTGCAAAACTGACAAAAGATTTTATTCTGAGTGGCAGCTCGCTGCTGCTCCTCCCTCCCAACTCTGCTCAGCTCCTTCTGCAGGCGGGCAATAATCTCTTCCTGTTCTTGCAGCTTTTCCTGCTGCTTTTGGTATTTTACCTGTGAACAGGCAACAGGAGCATTACTGAACTGTTCTGACCCACAATCTGACTGTTATGTACAAGCCCAGGTACATGCTTGGGCCCAAGGAGGATGAGCACTTAGGTTTTAGCCATGCTGAAGAGACAGTGGAAGAGGGATACAGATCTTTTTCTAAATTATTTCTAGAAAATTCTGCATAGTTTGAAAAAACTTGGCTATAAACAGTGTACTAATCCTATTAGGTCTTGACCCAAGACTCATGTTTATTTAGATCAATGTAAATATTTTCAGACCCTTCATAAATCAAAAGTTTGAATCCTCAGGCAGCAGTATCTGAATTACCCGTGAAGCCTGTTGGTCTTTTTGAAGTTCTTTGACTTGGCTCCGTTGCTGGCATGCTTTAGCTATTGTTTCATCTTCTAGCTGACGAATTTTGGCCTTAATGCTTTTCACCACATTTTCCAAATCATTAGCCCGTTGCTCCTGCCGAGATGCCCGACCTTGTTCCACTCGTACCACATTTCTGAAAAAAGAAATAAATCCTTGATTTTAAATTAAACTCATTTCACTAAAGACAGTGCAGGAAGCACATGCTTGACATTATGTGGTGACCTTTGATAACATCCTGTGACAGCAGGTATGGAAATGTGCCAGTATGAGAAGAAGCAGCAGATGAAATAAGGGAAGAGCTCAAAAGGAACTGAGACAAAATCATTGCTGCATATTGGACAACAACATCAGGAGAAAGGTCTTAGGCCTCTGGTGACACAAAATCTCCACCAGGCAGGAGATGCACGCTGATAATACTTTTACTCTGCATTAGCAGGTAAGTTCTTTCCACTGTGTCTTACCTAAGACATTGATTTGCCTCCATAAGTCCCTGCATCACCCTCTGCTGTCGCTCAGTGTCTTCCACCAGCGTTTTTAATGCAAGTCTTATTCCTAGAGAAGACTGGCTGTCTAGGACAATCATATCTGGAGATACAAAACATAGGCAAAGTTACAATGAAAGGCTTTCAACAGCCAAAGAAGATTGCCTGTCTGCTGTCATTTGGAAGCCACAGCTTTAGAGATGCATGAACTTAGGCTTACTATTTCCAAATACGAAAAGGGGCAAAATTACATTTCCTTACCTGATGTATCTCTGCAGCTTTGGGGGACAGCAAGACTCACAGGTTTCAACCCATGACGCATTAATGCCTTGTTTATGTTTTCCCACTCTGCCTTCTCCTGCTGCAATTGGGAGAAAGGGAAAAAGAGGGAGAAACATGAGTTCTTCACATCAGCTGTGCAGCAGAAGGTACCGAATGCCCCCAAATTAAAGCAAACCCCAAACTCCCAAGAGGCCACTACAGGAGAACCTGCAAAGCAAGTTGGGGAAAAGCGTACTTAACAACACACAGCATGCTCAGTTTTTCGGATCCCTATTTGAAGGCAAAATACGAACAATGAGTTAAATTCGCCTCTTTAGGAAACCCAAACCACCGGCCCTCGGGTCCCTCCAACGCACCCGGGGCGCAGCGGCCCCGCCGCGAGCGGAGCCCTCAGGGAGGCGGCGGCGGCGGCTCTGGGCGTTCATGGACTCTTCCATCGCGTTTTGTCCCGCTCCAACCACCCAGCAGCGACACCCGGGGCCAGCAGAGTACCTCGGTCATGGCGAGGGCCGCAGGGCAGCAGAGGGGCCGCTCTCCAGGCCGCGGAGCCGCTCGGGCGGGAGCGGAGCGGCGGGAGCGGGCGGGCGGGGGG